>WAAG01082877.1:0-10751 GCA_013390105.1 Tichodroma muraria
CCAGATTACACAGAAGGTGCAAACTCAACAAAATGTGCTGGGGATGCTGCTGCTGAAGCAACACTGCGAGGGCTCATTGCCCAGCAAAGTAACACTCCTGCCTGGCAGGTGCCTCTCAGCATCTTTTGTTCAGTAAAGGTTATGCCATTCCCAGTGTAAATCACACATACTGCTTAGTAAAAATCATTCTAAAATAAATTAATCTGGAAAAAAGGGAGACACTGTGGTGACACAGTCTCATTTTTAGAATTAGACTGGAATTAAAATTTTAGATTAGATTAGATTTTTTTCAATAATTTTAATGCTGCTGTTTGAATTGCTCCTTGGAAGAGTATTTCTTTGTATTTTTGGTATTTCATCGACTGAGTGAGGAACTTCTAAAAATGCTGAATTTTTAAATACCAAATCCCTTTCAGATTTAAATAATCATTTGCCCACAGGCTTTTCAGGATTTGGGAGTTAATGTGTCAGGTTTGTCTGGCTCCTGAAAATACCAGCAAATCAAATCACTACTTTCATTCATACAAAAATATCTTTAAATATTTTATTTTACAACACTTTTTGTTTTGCACACTCTTTGGTTATTAATGCACTATGAGCTGAGAATACTGATGGCCTAATTTGCTTCTGAAAACGTGAAAAATGTCTAAATCAGAAATGTCCTGAGGGGAAGGACCAGGGGAAATAATAATATAAAAGTAAAGCCATCTTGAGATCTTAATCTGGAATAGTATTTTACATTGTTCTTGCCATATAAAGTAATTATGGAATCAACTATTAGAAGATGTTGAATTAGAGCCTTGGATGGCACCAAAAATCACTGTTGTGAAGGACGGGACAGGACATTTGCATGTGAAAGGATTGTGAATAGTATCTGTAAAGAACTGTGAAATTACTTCCATATTTATTATTATAATTTTGTATCATCACAGTCTCATTTCAGCATGACCTGCAAGAATAGATTAAATTAATGTCATTTTCTCTTCTTGTTAACATCTTTATCACAAGAGCAAGCTGTCACAATTTTAGCGTCTGGAATAGCCTGCGAATTACGGAGGGCAGGAGCAGGACCATTTCCCCATTCTGTGCCTTGGTTTGCTCACCTCTCCCAGTTCGTTCTTCCTTCCCCACCACGCAGAGTGACAATCAACATAAAAGCTCTTTGTATTCTACCCTCCAGTAATAAACAGGAGACAGCCTTCGCTATTTTAAACCTCAAGGTGAGTTAAAAATATAGAAGAACAGAACTGAATGAAAAAAAGAGTGGAGAAAGAGGAGGTTTGAATGGAGGCAAGGTTTAGAAAGGATTGTACAAGAAAATGAAAGCAAGTGTATACATACATCTTTAATGTACATAAAATACACATGGCTAGAACACACAGTCAAAATAATTGTTTTTACACTGATGGTAAGAGAAAAATCTGTCTTCACTGGCAGTTTTCATTAACAAGTATTTTGAACCTTAAAAAGACCAAACCTCTTATAAGAAAAAGAATTAAAATTGGGCTTTGGAAATGTTGTCTTTTTATATAAGCATACTATAAAAAATGAGAGGTTATGGTTGGTAAGTTTCATCTTATTTTTGCCTTCCATTTTCCCCGTTTCCTTTTTCTTCATCAACTTTAAGTAAATGGACAGGAAAGGAAAGACCAGAACATCATCAAGGAGTTTCAGAAGTGAAATTTTGAGATATTTTCAGAATATTTTACAAAAAATGAAAAAATCTTTCATTTTGATACCTTTTGAAAAAGGGTTCAGGACTTCAAAACTAGTCAGTCCCTCCTTTCTCAAACATTTTGTTTCCTTTGTTTTAAGGAACTACTCAGTAAGTGAATATTCTGTGAGATATTGCCGTTCCTGATTCAAAATTGTTAATTATTTTCTTAGCTTCAATGATCCACTTGTAGCTATAGAAGTGAGATGTATATCTCAGGTACAAGTTACATGAGATATCCTTTAGAAAAGTAAGAAGGTGTTGAAGGAAGTAAAATGTTGAGGTTTGGATATCAGATAAAAGAATGCTGCAGTCTTGCCTGACGGAGTTACGAATAAATGTTACACTCTTTTAAAGTTGTCACAGATCATATTGTTCATGGGGTATTTTTGAAAATTCAGTTGATTTAATGACAATTCATTTTTTTACCTTTTAGGAGGGAAAGGAAAAAGATGGTTTTTAGTTTAGAAAGACTTTCAATAACTTAGACTTTCCATGGTGTTCACAACATCAGGCAAGAGCTCTTTCCTTCAGACTGAAAGATCCATTTGTGATGCCTTCTGACTCCTGGCAAGAAGGTGCAATGTGACTATCCCAAAGGTACGATGGGGTAAACAGGATCTCCAGTTGTGGAGGGAAGACCTGTGTTTTTTCTGACCAAATATTAGCTAGCCAACATGAGGGACTGAGTAGGTGCCTATTTCACTAAATACCCCAGCTTCAAATTTGCTCTACAAATCCCTTTGTTTGTCTGTAATGGCTCTATGCCATTGTAAATGTATGTATTGTATGCCTTGTAAATGTACTACTGCAGCACTGAACAAGTATCAGTATTACTGCTGCTGTGTTACCATTTTCTTCCTAGAGAATGTGATGTAACCATCCAGAGCTAGAGCAGTTTGAACAGCAACAGTTTCCCAGTTACAGCTGCCTATGCTTAAGGTACAACATGCTGCCTATGCTTAAGGACATTAAGGTACAACACAAATAACATCCCCTTTCTGCCTTCCAGCCAGCTGAGCTTTGTCCTCCAGTGCTGCAGGACACACTGCTTTGAACTCAGCAAAAGGGCTCAGCTGAGTCACAAACAAGCAGAGGGATGTAGAAGACTTTCCACAGAAAACTGTAATTTCAGTAACAATTATAAATCCAGAACTGTATGGAAAATGCATGTATTTCATGGTAAATATCGTCAAAGAAAAAAACAAATGGTAGCCCAGGAGTACTTTATTTCACACCACAAAATACTTGTGTATGAACATAAATTCGCTGAAAGCCTTGGCCAAACTGGTATCAGGCTGTCCCTGCCAATGAACAACTGTGTGGAAAAGAGCATGGACTCAGAAGCAGCAGTATGAGCTACATCTGGCTATTTAAATCTACTCAACATTCAAGGCTTTTGGAAGACCCCATGTCTGCTCCCTTTAGTTATATTCTGCTTGATAATGAGCAGTAAGATGAAACCAATGACTTAAACAAGTAGACAGATTATTTTAACTGCTAGTGAATGGACCAGGGGTGGAAGTCTGCCTTCTTCACTTAAACATGGTTTGCAGTGCTGACAATGGAGATGATCTTCTTTTCTGACCATTTATCTAACCATTCCTTAACCTCTATCTGCCAAGCTGTCAGGGTTAGAAAGAATACCACAATTTAGTATCAAGAGAGCAACTGAACAACAAAGCTGACAGAACTGAGAGTACAGTGATGAAGTTTTGGGCAACCTGCTGTTCCTGCTTAGAAGCAAATAAAGTGGTCTGGAGCATTATTTACATGCATAATTCATAAGGGTACTTCTTAGAGGGAAGTAAAACCAAACCCTCGTGGAGTTCCAAAATAATCTCTAATTTCTCTTTGATATGCTGAATATGTTGACAGCTGATTTCTATCGGAGGTTTTTGGTCTACGAATATCCAAGGGTTATAACTGCAGACCAGTTTCCAGAAGGATTAGAAGAATAGGGCATAATTTGATGTAGGTTGTTGTCAAATGATGGCTTTTTAACATGGTATATTTATATACTAATTCTATTGTATGTAAAGGTTGATTACTTATTTAATGAAGAGTCTTCACTGGAACAGAGTTTTGTCACAAGATAATGGTCTCATGCTGTTAACTAAATGGGAAATCATTTACTGTAAAATATATACACTCTAATTTATGAGATTACCTTGTACAAGGGAAGGTCCAGAAACAAGATGTGGGCAAACAAGAAAATATATTATGAGAGAAAAAAATATTTGCTTGTCCTTAATAGCAAAAATGGTAACTCACCAAAAAACCCTATTTTGTTGTCTCTTTATCCCCAAATACATATACATGTCAGAAGCTAGTTAAATAAATGCAAGTTATATGCATTTGTGGAAAAAAAAATCACTCAATGGTGACTGCTTCAGAACTGCAGAATTCAACCCTTCTGCCACTTGACACTGGTAAATAACAAAAGGGTATTTTCCATGAGTTTCTATGCCTCTTGGCTTAGGTACCTTCCAGCCCTAAGTACACATATTCTGCATTCAGCACATATTCAAGGAGTGCTCCCAATTCCCCTTTAAGTTCCTCTGTTTCTATTACCAATATAAATTAATTTGCATATAGGAGTTTCCTAATATTCCTGAATGTGGTGTTAATATACAGCTATAAACTCAAAGTGTTAATCAGGACTAGTGAGACAAATAATCTCCCTAAGGGAAAGTGTCAGTTACATAATCAGAATACATTAAAATCTGGTAAACTGCATGTTTTTAATAAAAAAGAGCAAAATGAAGGGCTGAATTTATAGCCAGCAGACAAAGGTCCCTTAAAAATAGACCTATTAATGCTTCCCGTCCCGCAAGGTCAGATCAAGGATGATGAAATGAGAATTGACCAAACACAAGAGCAATTCCCAGCTAAATAAAAAGCCAGATATTATTTTCTTCACTGACAACAGAAAATGAACATAGAGACAAGAAAGGTTGATCACTGATGCCAAAAATGTACTTTCCATTCTCTGAGATTTCTAAAGTCTCTTCTTTTATCCATTTTCTATTTTTCATCATATTGCCATTCTCCCTTTTTTGTCAATGACCTTTCTTCTGTCCAACTCTGCTTCTGTCTAATGACCTGAAGAGGCCTTCTTCACAGCCTGGAAAGCTTTATATTTAAGATCCCCCTCCTTCATTAGAGTGAAAAGTGAACAGCCTCTATGTGCTGGGTGTTAATGAATGTGAAGAAAGATTTTTTTTGTATGTGTTTTACACATTATGTTCTTGACTCCTTGAGGTGCTACAATAAATTGCTGCGCTTCATTTACAAGGAGTGATAACAGAAGCAAAATGAGGATCTGGCAGCAAATTACTTCTCAGTTCACCCTGGGTCAGGCTGCTGGGGCTAATGAGAAGAGGTGCTCTAATTTTAAACTCCTCCTCAACCAAGCTATTCTTGCATTAATGTTCACTGCTATAAATTGTAAAGTCAAATGAAGGAGCACTGTTGAAAATTAACCAGTATTTTTATCTTTTGAGTACCCAATAGAACATATTTTGGCTTCTAAGCCTGGTGGTTATCAGAGGCAGCACAGCTACACCAGCCGCTCCCGCCTCGCCACGGCAGGATGCTCCTCGCACACACACACACACACACACACACACGCACACACACACCACTGTTTCTGCCTTTTCTTTACATGAGAGGCAGAAATGGTATGGCTTTACAACCAGATTATAATTTAGCTCAAAGAAGAAGGTGTTTAAAGCCAGCCTTTTTGTGTCGCTTTAACAGGACACTGCACACAGACATTAAAATCATGCAGAATTACTCCATCCATTTAATGCTGCCACAAGTTTAATGAATTGTAATTGTGTATATGGAAAGACCCTGTAAATCACTGACCCATTTATGTCTATGAACTCCTTGTTGCCATAACCCAGAGCAGGATTTGAGTAGTTAATGAGAAACTAATACAGCACCTGCTTCTCTCATGAAATATCTTCCTAAGCCTGTATTTTGTCAATTCAATAAAATAAAATACAATACAAATAGAAAAAATAAATAAACAGAATAAACCCCCAAACAAGTAAAGCCCAAACCAAAACCACAGTCCAGGGTTTATAGTCAGGGAGTTACACGTCTTTGAAGAACATGACTCCAGATTTTCATCACTGGATTTTTATTGATGACTTGGCACTGACTACAATGATATTAATATGGTTGCAATATATATCAATGATATGGCATTCATTTTTTGTGAGATGTGTCTGTCCTGGTACATTCTTCCATGAAATTACTACATAACATACAAATTAACCACACTACCCTACTCTAATCATTGTAATCAGTTATGTTTTCATGTGTACATTACTAATATATAAGGTTGTTGTAGTTCTTGTGTGTGGTTTAATTGCTTGTTTTTGCATATCTTGTGTGATTGATGATGTTCTAGAAATCTTTTCCCCGAAAGGAGACTTTCTAAATTACTTTGTTTAGATGCTAATGATTGTATTTCATTAGTGGCCCTCTCATCCAGAATCATCTTTAAATGAATGAATATGCCATAATTAAAAATCTGAATTATGAATTACTTTGAAAGGAGACAACATTGTCCCGATTTCCCACTGCGACTCAGTGTTATTTCAATTATGTAAATATGTTTAATCATTCCCCTTTTGTTTTTCTAATTATTTAATATTAATGTTGCTTTACCCCTTTATTGCTACAAGAAGGGATATGGCATCTTAAATGAGAGTACTTAGACAAGTGATACACAGATGACTAGATTCAAGCAGACATTTACCAGAATGCATAACCCGTTTCAAAAACAAACATGCTATTAACATTCATACTAATATAGCAACACTAGCAGTAATTGCCCTTCATGCATGTTTTGTCTTTATAAACCTAATGTATTCACAATGTACAATCTCCAATCAATTTTCCTATCAAACTTAAAATCCATTTGTACAACTTCAAATTCTCTTGAAGTGCAGATTTTAAGTAATGAGATTTCTCTGCCCATAGGCTGCACTATTTCAGTAGTTTAAAAAACAGATATAAATTATAAAGCATCTGGACATAAGATCTTCTCTTTTTATTGAAAAAGGCCATTGTATTTTATAGGATAAGCAAGCAAATTTTTTCCTGAGTCTGAGAAACCTGAAAAAGTTAATGCTCCCGAAAATTATGCATAATACTGCACTTCTACTGAAATTCACAGAAGGAAAGGACTGTGAGGTTAATATCTGTAAAACTGTCAAAATCATAAATCCACATTAGGCATTACACATGCTACATAACAGAAAATGAAAATTAATTATAAATATTTACACATCATGGAAAACTTATATGGGTTTCTAACAAGATTATAGTCTAAAATGTAATAATTTGGCGTTTGCTTTGAAACATCCTGAAGCAGAACTCCTAGTATCTCACTCAGTAAGACTAGCAACACAAGTTCAGAGCATTGTTTCAAATAGCTATTTGTAAATAATCTGATGTACCACCATAAGAGACAGAGAGAAATGTGAATTTTATTTCTGTATTCTTTAAACAACATTACAGCGCTGTGAAAAAGTGAGAACTTATTAGTGGAAGCTAATGCATCTGTTTTAGTTTTTATCAGTAATAACTTTTTTAATATTAAAAAAATTTTGGTTTTAATCATAGGTTTTACATTTTGCCTGTGACCAGGGGTCAAAAAGGGTGATGAAATGTGCATGAATATTTTCAGTGAAATCATTCTGCCACTTGCAGTTTAAGTTTATTATTCTCTGCTTTGCAGTTTTTGCAGAGAGAATACTTCCAATTAGCACTGCTGCTCTTTTAGCCTCTCAATTACCCTTGGATTATTCAATACAAAGGAAAAAGAATCGCTAACAACACATTCCTGTTTGGATTTTTTAAAAGTAAAATTTTCCATAGGTAAGAATAGGGTAGTCGTTTTCCGTGGACTTCTCTGTACCAATACAGCCAAAGTGGGAAGGTTTATTCATCACATCACTCCTGCCATTGGATAAAGGGCTGTCTGCAAGAAGATTTGTGCATTTTGTCAAAAACAAACACACATACGACCAGTTCAGTAAGTACTGTTACAACATTTAATTCTATGTAGATGTATTTTTTGGCAGTAATTCTTCTGGAGTCGTCTTTAGTGGTGCTGACATTTTCAACCAAAAAAATGGCACAAGGTAGCAGCTGCAATTTCTGTTCTGTTACTTGTGTGTGTGTGTGTGTGTGTATGAAACACTTCATTTCTCTAATTAATTTTAAAAAAAATTATAGAAGCAACCCTTTAGTATTTCTGCATATGAGTTCCAGTGAACTACCTTTTCATTGCAGACCACATCTCTTGAGAGACAATACTTTGTAAAAACAGTCAGAGAAGAGAAGAGAGAAGCAGATATAAAACTTTAATGGGCTGGTATGTTAAAAATAAAGAAAGCAAACAGCAGGAAGCAGGAGCCTGGCAGCCTCCATTTTATAAGTTACATTTTTCAAAAGCCAGTTTCATTACAAAAATTAGGAATGGTAATTGCTACATATAAATGTAAAGTGTCTCTCTTGGCCCAGTCTCTCTTTTGGTTGGGGGATAAAAACCCCCAACCAAATCCCGAACTATAATGCCATTCTCTGTTCTCAGGATTCTTAAGTATGCAAATAGTTTTTCCACTTAAGATCTCCCAGACACAGATCTGGCCAAAGCAAATTACCCAAACAGTTTGCATTCATCAGAGAGGAAAAGAGATGATAAAGCAGATAAAACTAATGATTGTAGACATTTTGAACAAAAGCCTGCCATTTTACAGAGAAGATTATCTTGTACTCTAATTCTCTAGTTATATTAGTAGCAGAATCTTATTTTCATATTATAAGATAATGTGAGGTGAAATGGTAGATAAAACCTGCCTTGACTGAAGTGAATGACAAGATTTTCATTGACACAAATGGAGTATTTTTTTTCCAGGAGCTTTATGCCATGTGCAATTTTTTCAGTGTTTTTTGTACAAATACTAGCCTTTCTAACTGAGTTCTTTAACATTCAGTATCATTTTTGCAGCCTATATTCTGCCTGCTCCCATGGAATTATTCATCTCCAAAAAAAAATCATCTAGCATATCAGTTGTAATTCAACTTTCTCATATTAATTTTGCGAACAAAATGTTCTTCATCTTTTACATTTTAGTTAAGGTGGCCATAATGCATGGAATTATGATGTGGAATGTTACTCTGTGAAATGTTATGTAGTATTTATCTTCTAACAAAATATAAAGGTACATAAAATCTTGCTTTTTGTATAAATGTTTATAATTCTTGTCCCATAGTTGTTCCCAAAAATGTGATTTTTTACAAACTCTTTTTTTGTCAAATCTCTCATTGCTCAACATTTAGGACCAGTTCTTCTGTACCTCTTGATCACCCATGGTCTGCACAACAGGATGTTGAGCATTCATCTCTTCTCAGCTGAGTACAAGGAGTAAGAATGATGGTGCCATGAAGCTCTGGTTCATGTGTTACAAACCACCATCCACCATGTAGTAGTAGTGGCCAGTTTTAGTAGCTCCATGAGTGCCATCCCAAAATGAGAATGATGACACAGTTGCCAGTTATCTGAGCAAGTCTAAAAAAATTTTCCAACATGTCTTGGGTGAGAACAAATACTGATATTATGAATAACAGTGCAAATACTTGATGAAATTATCAATAAAACTGGTTTTTACAAAAGTAAAGAAGATTAAACAGTAAGACTATAAAATAACATGATAAATGCAACACACAGAAGATGATAAAGCAGGTAGATCTACTGCAAATAGTGTTTGGGTTATGCTTTAGACTTCTGGGTTTATGCAGATATCACTGACCCATTTGAAGAAAACCCAGTAAATTCCTTGTCCTCCCTGCACAGGACATAAGGAATAACTGATCATTATCTTCTTCAAAACCATTTTTGACATAGTGAAAGAATTGTGACTTGTACCCTTTTGTATTTTCCTTAATTTAGTATAAATTGATATAGACACGTCATGCTTTTCACATAGTTTAGCAAATATTTAGAAAATTCTTTATCAATTCTGTGGCCTCCCTCTCCAGTGACCTGCTTTGTTCTGTGCCATGTCCAAAGCTGGACACAGTACTCAACAGGAATCTCTCTCATCCATAACCTCAAGCTCCCATTAACACCTTTTAGAATGAAGTCTGCCTCTTTTTCTGCAAGAATTCCTCCAAATCTTTTCCAGTTCTACTGCTTTTTACAATCTTTCCTTAATGATCACCGCTGGGATCACTTCTGATGCAGTGGATAAAGCTAGTCTGACTCTTACTTGTAAATGGATTTTTCTCAGATCAAAGTCTTAGATTAACCTTTAGGAAAAAATTAGATTTTTGTAATCTCTAGTTTATTTTAGAATAAATTAATCATTCCAGACCTTAATGAGTGACTGGCAGTGTCATTAGTAAAGATTGTCACCACCAGCAAAGCCCACTTTACACCAAAAAGCATAAAAACTGAACATTATCACAAAGTTCTTTTTACCTGGTTCTGAAATAAAAACATTAACAGGCATATAAGAGGTTTTAGTAGAATCAGTTTTTAATTGCTTACGGCTTTTTCAACAGCAGATGGGGATATTAAACTCATCAGAACAACAAAATCTATAATTTGAATAACACAAAAGATCTAATTTAACTTCACCTGTCTCCCCAGAGCAAGTGTTTAAATCACCGAGATAGTTCTGGATATGTCCTTGTAATAGCACAAAACACTTAAAGAAGCAGAATCAGAAACAGCTTCAGTCTTATTTTAAGTAAAGGAGTTGGAGGAAACACTTCCTTAACTGAAGCCATAGGTCAGGGAAAATCAAAGGATCCCAGGCCGTAGCAGAAGGCAGATGCCAGGTCAAGGAAGAGGACACCTAGTCCAGACTTGGGGTGGTCTGGGCATGACAGTGGCCAGCTGGGAACAGGGAAAATGAATCACAGAATTGTTAGGGTAGGAAGGTACTTCTGGAGATCATCTTATGCATCTGCAGACATGGCTTCTCATCCTGTCGCTGGGCACCACTGA
>WAAG01082877.1:13181-23808 GCA_013390105.1 Tichodroma muraria
TTTTTTTGTAGGAGCTAATTTTGTAGGAAGTTTTGATTCCTTTCAAGAAGTGGACTATTCCAATGGAAAAGCCATACCTACATATATATATTTATTCTATTGTTTCCCCTTCTAGCAGTAATAAGACAATGTTTGAGATTTGCTGAACTGTTACAGTTATGTGGTGAAGCCTGTGATCTGAGCCAGTTATTTCTTGCTACAACTGGGTTTTTTTCACAAAGAATGTACATATAATTGTTCTTCCCTGAACCCGACAGGAACAGGCAAGAAGCAGTTCATCTGGGCATGCTTCCAAGCCTGTCTTTTCAGATACCAATCTGCTCAAAAGAAGCTTGGTCTTGGCTTCTTCTAAGGGGAAATGCTACTCCAAATTCTCCTGCCTCTCCTGCTGCACCTCTTACTTTTCTGCTTCCACAGCTGTGTTCCACCCACTGCTTGAGCTCTGTATTACCAAACAATGATATTTCCCACTATCCCCTAAAAATCATCCCCTTAGTCTTTCATATTTCTAGCTATCTTCTGCTTTGGACACAGACTTCTCTTTTTTCCTTGTTTGCTTTCATAAAGGAGCTTGACTGCCTTCTTTTATTCAGTTGAAATTAAGAGAAACAGTGTGCCAAATAGCTTGTCTATGATTGCCAAAAATAAGCTTGCTGGAAGCCATTCCTTTCAATGCCGTGGACCTGTCCATTGTCCAAGTGGAATACAGAACAGAGACCTCTTACAGAACATGTCTCTGATTCATTCCCGCTTGACTAATAGTGCATAGTTGTTTCTTATCCTAAATAGCCTCTTAGCCATGACACTGTGCCTTAAATCATATTTCATCTTCTAATGATGCCTTTGAAACCAAAATAAGTCTAAAACCCCCAATATTTTTCAAGATACACAATCCAGGAAATTTTATCATTGCTTGTTAAAGAAACTTTTAACAAGAAAAGACAGCTGGGCAAGGGAAGACATACAAATTAAGCTTTTTCTTCAACAAGTTTGAGGAAAAGGTCAATCCACCACAGTAACTGGTGATGTTGCTATAAGGGGTTTTGAAAGTCAGATCTTGTAGCATGGGGAAGGTGAAGAGATGCCCTGGCAGAGTGGAAATAGTCCTAGGAATGCTTAGCAACCCTCTGGAGTAGCATGAAGAAGCTAATAGCCAGCTTTCAAGGTAGCTGAGATCCTGAAGCAACAAAAAAATAACAAAAAGGAGCTTGTTTAAAAAACAACCTAAAATTGTGTTGTCTTGTCTTCTGTAGTTGTCCCCATGGTCACAGACCCCATATTATTTATTCCTTATCTTAACAGATGAAGTAAAAATACTTTTTTAACTGAAATGTTGTGATAAAGCAGGACCACCTAGAAGCACAGGTGCATACCTTTCCAAGAACATGCACAATGCTCCTGCAAGAACTGAGTCCTGATTTTGCAGAGAAAAAAAATTGCTGTCCAAGTTTCCCGAGGAGCTACAGGCAAGCATTAGAAAAATTAGTGAGGGACAATTAGTGACTAAAATGTTCCCAGATTCCTTGAGAAGCTTTGCCTAGGATGAAACACTATGAAGTTTTCTATCAACAGCTTCTTACCTAAAAAAAAAAAAGGGAAAATAAAGAGTAAGGAGATCTTTCTTCCCCTTCATCATGAATGTCATTCCTATGCACTGGTTGGAACCACAACTAATGTGCAAAGGCTAAGACTAGAGTCTTTTATTCTGGGAATTATCTAGTCTGCAGGGAAAGAGAAAATGTGTGGCAGGTGCAGAGACAAAGGGAGGCACTGCCCCACTACTTTTCTGAGTAAGAGGCACAAGTGAACCAAATTTAAAGAAAATAACCATTTTCAGCAACCCCTCAAACCACCAGATGAAGTAGGAAATGCAATCACATACCACCTATCACAGAGCAAACAGCAGATGTGATCTCATTAAAGCCTGATTTGATATTATGCAAATTTGTCTTTTGTACATTTCCATCTAGACCTAACACAAGTCTGTGTTAGCACCAAGTGAGAGACACAACTAGGTGGCATTGAGAAGGACAATGTTTTCTGGTACTAGTGCTGAGAACAACTCCTCCATCAGAAGAGAGCAGCTCAAAGGCCATGGCAATCTCTGGCTACCAGTGAACCAGTGTTTTTAACATGAGTCTGTGTCCTAGCCCATCAGACAGGCTGGCCTTGACCCCTGACCTGAGGTGCTGGGAAATACCTACAGGCCACACAGACATTTGCAGAGAGAGGCCAAAGAACCCTCTGGATCCCTGTGTGCTCTCATGCCCTGCTGCTCCAGCAGCTGGGCAGCTAGGCACCTTTCAGGTTCAAACTCAAAGTACAGTAATTAAATCTGTTGCTTTTGCAACCTCTGAACCTTTTTCAGAAACAATGTTTCTTCTGTGTTATATGGGCAATAATAGAATCTGTTTTGCTATCACCTAGTAGTGTAGAACCCAGGACACAGCACAGAATGGTAACACTGCCAGCAGTGTTAGATCAATAGTCAAAACTGCTTTTGCCCTGGAAATATGCCATGTATAACTTTGTATTTCACAAGACTTTGCCATTTGTGGTGGAGGCATTATTTCTTCTCATCTTTTAAGCTGTTGGTTTTTTGGTGTTTTTTTTTCTTTCAGAGGATGTCATATATAGGAATAATTTTCAAGTTTGACCACCAGCCTGAGATCCGGCAATTTGAGCACTTTTCATCAGCATTAGCAACAGTATGGAAAAACTAAACTTTGGGATAACACCATACTTAGCTTGTTATAACTAAGTTCATGCTATACAGAATCAGCTGGTTAAAATATATGAAAAACAACTAAATAAATCTGTGCACTTCAGCATCTGCAAGACATTCTTTGTGGAAATCTACATGGTAGGTTACTTAAAGAGATTTCATAAGGACAGTGATTGTCATGGAGGGCAGACTAGTTATTGTCTAATGTGTAATAGTTTTCAACCAAGGACAGCCTTTTTAATGGTTGGAAAAATTTTACTAACTGCAAAGGACATTATTACATTAGAGTTGAGAGAGAGAGGACAATGATCCTAAACCACAAGAAAAAAATTATTTTTTCTCTCTTATGAAGATGTATAACTATTGTGGAGAGGATACATGGGTAAACTCCCACTAAATATTTGGCTAAAACATTTGCATGAAATTCTGGCAATGTCATGTAAATACTGTGATGATTAAATGTCTAATTAATTATTATTATTTACATTACATTTGAACACTCTAATTAAAGCACAGTTCTGCTGAGTTCAATATACAAATATGTCAGGGGAGAAGTTCCATTTCCCTGGTGAATCTGCAATCCACATAGCAAATGCAAAGTAGAAAGAAATTTAGAAAGTGACTTACTCAAGAGCATACAGTAAGTCACCGTCAGAACGATGGGAAAAAGAAATTCAAAAAAACAAAAACATTTTACCAGTCTTATGATACCAGATCACACTGTCTCTATTTAAATCATGGAATATGCAAGCATGTATGACTGTTCATTTAAAACCACATCTTCATTATCCTTCTCCTATTACACGTCTCTGTAATACAGACATGTAATAGGAGAAGGATTTACAACTGAACCTTCTGAACATAATCAGACATCTGAAAGGTACAGATATTCCTTTCCTAAACCACAACATAAACTGGAAGTTCAGCCCTTCCCACACTATGTATATTTTATATGGGATAATACAATTTGTAAATTTAACACACATAAGCCAAAATTAAACAAACTCCAATAGATAAGTCATAAGTCAAGTACCCACTGAAAAATACCAAAGGATCAGATGGCCAAAGATACCTCAAGCAGAAGACAGCAATCCTACACTGATATTTGGAGGCTGAAAAAAAGTGTTCTCACTAAACGACATTCCCAGATCCAAGGAGGAGTTGATCCTTCCACAAAGCTGGGCTTGTGTTTAGAACAAAGAGCAGAAACAGCCAGCCTCAAAAACAGTGTAAGCAGAAAGACTTTGCCTTTGAGAAATAAAATTGTATAAGCTGGATTCTCAAAAATTTCTCTGCAGTTCTGTGTCTTTTTTATGGTGCTACAAGAGGGCAGCTCTCAGGTTGTGGAACCTTGCACTGGGTCAGTGGTACATGCTGGTCCCAGCTGCAGCATCCCACTGGTCCCACAGCTCCCAGGCAATTGGCACATGACAGCAGCGGCCTGCAGCCAGAGCAGAGTACATCACAACCACATTTTTAATGTTTCTACACATTTCTCTACTTTTTAATGGAAGAGGACAGACATTTTAGCTGCAAGGAATACCGAAATCTTGATAGAGACTGGGAAGCAAGAAGATCAACTAGAACAGTGGATAAGAAAAGGAACTTGTGTAGCTGTATTTTCCCTAGAGCATTTTTTCCGTTTCAATGGAAGAGTAAAAGGAAACTTTGGTTAAATACTTTTGGCTAAATACAGAAAATTCAATTTTGGAAATGTTGCCTGTGTGACTTGTGTTGCCACTCACCATGGTGGAAAACCTTCCCAAGCTCAGTATAAGGTGGTTTCCTTTCTAACTCAGTCATTCATCACTGCCAGACTTGATAATGTGCCCTACAAAAGTCATCCAGGTACTGGAGTCCAGCTCAGAGAGAAAAGTAGACAAACTAACCACAACTTCCAGGTGGGAATTACTAGGTATATAATTTTAGTAGTAAGCTATGTTTTTTGTTCTACCAAAGCTACAACCTTCTACTTATCTTGGAGTATTGTTCAACTCCAGCCTCAACAACTTCAGTCACTAAAAAGACACCTCTTTCAAATCCCTCACGTGTGTTAGAAATCTCAACATTGTTAAGAAAAGCCTATATTATGAAAAAGGAAAAAAAAAGACATAAATTAATCATTGTCTGCCTTATCTGATGTTGAAGAAATTTTTCAGGCAGAAGTTTTCAACCAATCTTATAAAGAATGTTTATTTCTACTCACTCTGTAATTCACCATTCACATTTATATTTGCACCCAGTTGCAGAATTCGTGACCCAGCCTCTGCAACTCTATTTAGAGGTATTTGAAATATAAAACAGAACCCTCCAAGAAACAGCACCTTCTTCTTCCATTTCTTCCTCTCCTGCTGAAACACACCTCAGAAGACTTTTAAAAGAAAGATCATGTAATAACTTGCAATCAATTCCAACACCAGTTTTGCTGCAGTTACAGCCAAGCTATACTCAGGACCAGATCAAGGGATAAGAAGAAGGTAATTTTCTGTCACCTTTGTTATTCATTCTCATTTCTCACACAGTAAAAAGCAATGAGCTAGTTCAGTTATCAGGACAATTTAGAGGAGTCTTTCTGAATTAGTTATCTGCAAGGAGCCTCAGACAGCTGTCCCACCAATGGCAAAACTCTGCAGTGAAGAAGCAGTATGAAATCACCTCTTCCCACCACAGGACACCAAATACAGAAGGAACCTGGGAAGAACAAGACCTATGCAAGGTCACCACATCCAGGACTGGAAATGGTATAAAATCCTGCACAAAGGGTCAAAGATGTGCCTAAAACTTCTGAGGAGATGAGACTCCTGTTTGTCTCTGTAATAGGCTATCTGTTACGGCTTTTGATCCTCGAACCACTACAATATTACCCTGAGGATAAACACTAGGACTTCACTATTTCTGCAGGAAAATGGATATCTTCTGTGATCTCTAAAGTTCCTCCTTGCTGTCCCTGGTAATGGCACCTTGTCCTGCTTGTTTGTGACCCCGGCTAGCCATCGAAGCTTCCTACAACATTCCAGAAAGCATGAGGGGACGACAGCAGAAATGTGAAGCGGTGACTAGCCCTTGCAAAAGAGCTCTGAAGAGCCCAAAAGTGTTGCAGATCACAGCACACCACAGAGCTGTCCAAGCTCAGCAAAACCTGACATAGAGCTGATTGCCTCCACAGCCAGAAGGAGGGCTCAAAGCTGAAGGAAGTCACAATTCAAATATCTTGGAAACATTCTGATGGTCCTGTGGACTTTATGACTCTTATGACGCCAGAAACAGAGAAGCTGAATCTATGGTAGCCTATTTGAGATAAATACATTAGCTGTGGTCAGTGTGACAATCTGGGTAAGAGGAGCTGAGCAGGCAGCAGCCAAGACACAGATCCCTTCCTGACTGGCTTCATCACATGCATACAACTCTAAAGGGATAAATATCTTAGCAGCTTTTCTGGTAAAGGGCAATTACCAATTCAGCAGCACCAACTGGCTAATGAGGAACTCAATTAACAGAGCTGACAAGAGCTCAGTTCCCCCACACTGCTTGGTGGGGCACACTCCTATTGTGTGTTCTACTCCCCCACACTCCTATTGATGAGGAAAAGAGAGCAGCATATATCCAATTCATGAAGGAAATGTGCATTAGACCCACTTAATCTTGCTGCCCAATTTCCATCCCTTCACACACCACCAGCTCCATGAGATTTTGCACCCATAAGAGATGGAATTGATTATATTATAAGAATGATTTAAATCATTTTAACTGGAATAAAATATATTATCTAGTTCATAATTTAAATTTTAATGATGTATGTTAACCAAAGCTAAATTAATCAAAAGTACCCCACAAAAAGCCAGATAGAAGAAATGGGTACTTTAAGTTTGATTTTAGGCAATTGGTCTCATTTATCACAGCCTGGGATTTTGCAATCATTATTCTGTCTTCTTTGTGCCTGAAGCTTTCGTTCTTCACGATGGCTTGTTCCTTTTTGCCAGGTCTCTTCAGCTGTAGAAAGCTTTGGTTTGCTTTCCGGTTCAGGTTCCCATCTGCCGCTTCTAATCCTCATTTTCATTCTTTCCAGTTAGTCATCTGATTTCTTTGATCTTTTGTAGCAAACCTTGAACTCTGTTTTTATTCAGATTAGAATACAGCATAGAGAAGTAATGTTTTCTTTTCCTTGTAGTTTTGCAGCTTCCAGCTTGTTAAATCTTGTTTATTTTTTCCAAAATCTTCAATTGCTGCACTTGAATTTTCTGTGGTTTCAGGCCATGTTTCTGACCTACATGCAGCATCTGTGACAACAGTTATCAGCCCCTAACAATTGCAGGGGGTGAACATCTTGCACATCTTCTCTCTTTTTCAGTTCCTAAATGTTGTTTAGGCAGTATGGCTGGCGTACAGCACTGGGAGAGCAGTAAGCTACCCAGTTGTAACAGGCACTGCTTGGACTCTCACAGCCTTGCAGGAGTGTAGGACAATGAGATCTTCCCAGGTCTTACATTCACTGAGGTGGGGGAAGCACTCTAAGGATTTCCACTGTTGTATGGGAAGTTCCTGAAAACCCTTGAGAACTTGGGGTGTCCAGGCTGGCATCTCAAAGCACCACCATAGCATAAATGATTGCTCCATGTGTGTGCCAGAGTACAGCCCACTACAGATGACTGACAAATGCAATTCATCCAGCTCATGCAAAAGAGGATGGTGCTTGACTTTAGCATAGGTCATCTGGATGAAGATGCTGGTAGGATCCCTTCCTTGGTGCACCGTAATTATCATGAATTCTTAGTAGCCAGAATGGCCATCTGAAGTATCACTCCAGTATGATCCAGCTAAATTTTCCTGGAGGTTCCTGTCCAAAAAGAGGGAGGAAGATTTCTCAGCTGAAACCAGTGGAAGCAATGAGTTGAGTGGGGTAGCTGCGTTATGGTCTTATGAGGTGACTCAACTGCTACAAACATCAGTGTTAACTGCTAATTCCTTGTAGAGGACATTGTTGGACAAGGTGTTTAATCCTCTATTTGGATGCACCACTGTTCCTTAATTGGTTTATCAGTATGGCCAGTGCTGTTGGGATTAGAACAAAGGTTCCCTTTGCATAAATCACGTAGCAGTGTATTTTGCATCTCCTTGCATGGGGCAAGAGAGGACATTGAGTCTTTAGCTCCAGAGCAATACGATGTTCTTAGGCCTCCTTTTGAAGAATCCCATGAGGATTTTTGGAACCATGTTTATTTTCCACCAGAGTCTCCCTCCTGGAGACTTCAATGTCATGAGTTTAGGAATTCTTCAGGCATTATTAGTACAACAGTTCTGAGAATTACGTGAGATGGTTAGTGTCAAGAATGTTAAGCCAAGAATACCCAAACTTCTGCATTCTCAGATAGACATAAACATGCTGAACACTTCTCTGGGGTCTGACTTCCTCTAAGTAGGACAGAGCATGCCTGTACATGAATCCCAAAGGTTCAGAATTTGGCACAGAAGACATCATGGATGCAAAACAGTATAGAACAGGCCTAGCAGATATGGACTTTGAAAACATATTAATTTCAAATAAGAAAAGGAAAAAAAGCTCTTCACACCTCTGCAAAAAGGTTTACAGATTTTGAAGTTTGCAAAAAGGATGAGCTGAGCAGTCATTGGGTTGCATCTGGAGAGTGCTAGAGAAGAGCCATTAATTCTGTGTTCTTTACACTCATGCATGGAAGCATGAAAGTCAGAGTTTATATACATGTTCTTGAAAGATCCTGCTATTCAGATTTCGAATTTCTCACACACATATGCCTCCGGGTCCACACTGATGAGTACTCAAGGAATACATTGTCAAAACAGAAAATAGAGTCCAAAATACATTGTCAAAACAGAAAATAGAGTCCAAACAATCAGACAACATGAAACAATGCTGAGAAGCCATGAATATGCTGATTTAAAACACTGTTGACAAATTTTAAGGACTGCCAAGCTACATAGTTCCCTTAAGCATGGCTAATCAAGAGATTAAAGATCAAGGGATCATTGTAGAAGTCCTGAATGGACCTTTTCTATAGGAGGATTAGTTACCTGTTTGTCCAGTTAGACCCATTATTTGTCCAATAAACACTAGTATACCTTGTTTTTGGTCCCATACACCTGGGAAAAACTGGAGCATTGGTACTGATTCCTTGACCTCTGTGCTTGATGCTCTGACCTGCAATGTAACTAAGCACTGATTCTATACAGTTTTCATGATACATCTGAGACACTGCAGATACAAACCCTGAGTGGGAAAGAGATGTTGTGTGAAGTTTTCTTAGTAATTACCCTAAGTGGAGATGATCTTTTGTCATATCTGATCTTCTGTCATATTTTGATCTTATCTGTCAGGCATTAATTGCTTCCCTTAGAGCTGCAGAGTTTTCTTTTTCTAAGCCTTCTTCTCGTCCAAATATATTTCTTATATTTCTTACCTTTATAAAGCTACTGAGCCTTTTGTTGCCATGGTTTCCTTAAATGTTCCCATGTCTGTTGTCTCCCGCTTTCCACAACATACAATTCAAAAACTTTTGTCAGGATCTTAATTACTGACATAAATCACCTAAGTTAATGAGACCTGTTAAAGAGACCTTTAACACTGCGATATTTGCAATTTGTGTTTTTGATTTAGCCGTTTGCTAAGACTTAACAGAAAACAATTTTCTGTCTCCTAAAGCTTTACTTCATTGTAACTCATAAACAGTGTGAAATAGAAAAGAAGCATTCAAAAGGTAAAACCTACAAATATAAAAGCCAGCTTCACCCAATTCTTAAAATACTGTTTTCAAACAGCTTGTCCACCAATGGTCTTTCAGGTCCCAATGCTATCTTCACCTCCCCTAGGATCTTCATGCTGCTTAACAAAGGTAAAGCATTTTGCCCAGATGGTAATTTGTGCTCAAAAAATGCATGACTCATAAGGATAGTCAAAGATGAGGCTAAATAAAAAACAAGGGGGGAAAAGTTCTTATTACTTTTCTTCCATCTACTCACACTACATTCCAGTTTTGAGGCTGGTGGCCGCCAGACAAGCAGGAATAGCCACATTTGCTTGAGTTTCTGTCACTGGATTGCACAGATATTTATGGGTACATACAAGCCAAATAGTTATTCATCTGTAAAAGAAACAAAACCAAAACACCCAGAAGACCCACAAAACACCAGAAAACTCGTGATTTATTTGACTCATAACCAGAAGTTCCTTTTGATGTCTTGTAAAGAGAAAGCATATGAAGCACTAGCAATTCAGTAGTAACATTCTGGACAGGAAATTTCACCAATAGATAGTGATATCTTTAACAGTGACTACAATAAATTTGTATTTATTTATTTTCATGGAACTTGTTAAACAAGAAGTACCACATGAGCAATGGGACAGGGGGTGTGTGCAGAGCTGTCGCCCGGTGAGCACACCTCGCACACCTCGCACGCCTCGCACGCCTCGCACGCCTCGCACGCCTCGCACGCCTCGCACGCCTCGCACGCCTCGCACGCCTCGCACGCCTCGCACGCCTCGCACGCCTCGCACGCCTCGCACGCCTCGCACGCCTCGCACGCCTCGCACGCCTCGCACGCCTCGCACGCCTCGCACGCCTCGCACGCCTCGCACGCCTCGCACGCCTCGCACGCCTCGCACGCCTCGCACGCCTCGCACGCCTCGCACGCCTCGCACGCCTCGCACGCCTCGCACGCCTCGCACGCCTCGCACGCCTCGCACGCCTCGCACGCCTCGCACACCTCGCACACCTTCTGCTCCTGCATTTCTCATTGCTGTACCACCCGCCACGTTGGCAAGTATTCCGTACTTTCGGAACGAAAAGCCGGGTGCCAGGCGGCGGAGGCCGGACGAGTGCCTCTGCGAGCTCCGTGAGGCCGCTGCGCAGAGCCCGCCGGCGTTTAGGAGGT
>WAAG01082882.1:0-11163 GCA_013390105.1 Tichodroma muraria
CTTCATGTGCAGGTAAAACTTTCACCAATAACAGATCCATAATGTATTCCTAGATTTCAATTCCTCCTGTTGATTATTTATCCAAAACACACAATCTTTGCAGTGCTGGTGTCAGTCAGCAGCACTTACATGAGCAGTGCATTCCTGGCTGAAAACTGGCATGGCAAAAAACTCTCTCCTTCCAGGACTTGGGTAATAGTAAAGTTGCAATTTGCATTCTAAAGTTTCAAGAGTTTTCAGTCCTCAACAAATTAGGCTTTGTAAGTGTAAAAAATTGTGCAAGTATATCAAAACCCTTTAAAACATGAGCCATAGCAAATGCCAAAAGAGGCTCTTGGAGAAATTTATTGAACAACAATGTCCTCTGCTGGCAGGAGCCAGACTCAACTTGTAATGCTGAGCTGCAGCTACTTCTCAGGAATTCTGGAATAGCAGCAGCAGCAGGCATTGAAAAGTCTGAACAGGAAGCCAAGAATAGACCAAAATGAAGACTAACACAAAATATCATTTGGATGGTCTTGTCTGGTTTTGTCCACCAATGAGGACAGAAGTCAGGGAATATTCCATGCTAAAACCTCTGACAACAAGAAATAAATTTGAATATGATTCAAGACTGGCCTATGTGACTCCAAACCCAAGCAAACAGTGCAGCAGCTTGGAAAAGGGATCCAGATTGTCCTCCCAACCTTACTGCTTTTCCTCATGGAGCCTCCATGCAAATCAGGTCTCTTCCATCTATTTGGATTTTGAAAGCAACAGAACAGGGCAGGCATCATTTTCCCAACTAGACCACCTTACCTTAAAAAAGAAGTTGAGATGATTTCAAGAGCACACAAATGACATGGGAGTCTGGGATTTATTTCTAAGTGTTGCACATGTACTAAAGAGTAGATTTTCAGAGTACTCCTGTTTCAGGAGGTTTGGGCATCTCAGGAACTCTGGTAACAACGCAACTCCTGCTAATCCTCTTTAAACACAGTGGAGCTGGGTTCCTCCATGTCCCTAAGAGCTGATTCTGAAGAGTTTATTTTTCAGTCACACTTCCCTGAATAGCTGTCATAATTCTTAACAAAAAAAAAAAATCAGTAGTTGAAAACCAAGTTTAAGTTTGCTGCCTGGCCTTGAACATTTCCAGGGATGGGGAATCCAGTGTCTCACCACTCTCACAGAAAAGAACCTTGTTAAAATATCAGCCTAAACCTACTCTCAGTTTGAAGCCATTCCCCCTTTTCCTGTCACTAAATGTCCTTGTAAATGGTCTCTCCACATTTCTTGTTGGCTCCCTTCAGGCATTGGAAGGCCACAGTTAGGTCATCTTGAACCTTCTCTTCTCCAGGCTGAACAATCCCAATTATTTAAGTGCTTCCAATAGTTAACATCCTTTAAGAACTGCAGCTACATCACCAGTACAACAAAAGTTCGTCCCAGCTTTCTTCAGGAGTCAATGGAAGCCATCAGTGGAAGAAACCTCCAACACCTGCAAAACAACTGCACTGTTGCTTATGGAAGGAGGAACTGGGCTCAGGAAATGAGGATTGGGAATCAGTGCAATGGCTCAGAACTGGCAGAATTTGAGTGTCACGATGATGGTATTCTAACAAGGGATGGAGAAAAATGCACTGTAAGATTGAATGAGACAGGGTGACCTAAATAAGTGAGCAAATTTCATGATGGGAAAACAGTGGAACTATTTCTAACGATCCTTTAGCTTCATCACCAATTCTATTTATATGTTTTAAGGGACCGTAAATATTTTTATCAGCATTCAGGACACAAAGAGAGCTTTCCACTTTCTATATAAAGAAGTCATTTTGGACAGATCAAAACCATAAAGGCACAGGACTCCTGGATGACAGATGCCAGGATGTTAGTAACCATAAATGGTTTTCAAATATGGCCTCATCACCATCCCCCACAGTAGCCCTTTCAAGTGGGAATTACAAATTGCTTACTTGGAGAGGAAATTTCAAACAGGCCACTTATCAAAAAGTGCCAAATAAACCTGTCATTGGGATAGAAGTTACAAACCATTCCCAAACTCTGCAGACATTTCCTGAGCCTGTGAACTCTGATCTTGGCTTCTAATAAACATGACATCAGCTCCCCAGTACTGCAGACACAAGACACATGACCCACCACCATGTTATCGCTTCCTCTGCAGTTTCTTCAGGATCTGCTCTCAAGCACAACATCAATAGAAGACTTTCTGCTCAGTTCAAAATTGGTTTTGGATCAGGTCCTTGAAGGGAGGGCAGAACAGGCGCAGCATGGAAGCAGCATGGAAGCTGCAAATATTACTGCAGGTGTCCACTTAAAAGCAATCCTGAATCCGAGACTTTGAGGAGTTTTCCACGTATCGAGTTAGTGAGTGGGTTAAGACAAGGCTCCCATTGCTGTCAAAGATTTATTAACTGCTCAACTCTCCTCCAAGAAATATAACAGAGCCTTTAAAAGCTCTGATTAAGCATCAGTGTACTGGACGGCCACGAATAACATCCCAAAACAGGCGACAAGTGATTACAATACACCAGAAGATTCCAAACACTGGAATGACAGTCACCTTAATTTCCAGAGAAATACTAGGGGAGCGTTAAGATAATTACAGCTCTACGATATACATTTTCTATGTAGGCACTTGCTTCTAAGTGTTTGCTTCTGAAATCAACCTTGGAAAAATATATTTGAAATAAACGTTCCCATTTATCTCTGTGCTGGAAACCTAACTGAGACCCTTATCTGATATACCAAACAAAATAGGCCAACTCAATAAGCCAAAATTCCAATAAATACAGAATTGTGGCTCTTGCAAAAGTAACTTAAAAAACATATTATCAGAATACAATCTTTACAGATAAGATATTTGTAAAGACTGTGGGATATTCACCTAGAAATAGAGTGTCTCTTCTACTCATATTTAAGGACAGGCATTTCCTTCATACTTGGGCATTTCAAAAAAATTTCCAGATCAAACATAAGTCAGAGCTGGTAGGGTATAATGTGCAACATAAAAGAAATTTTTGTTTACAATTCTTTATGGTTTACACACTAAACTTGCTAGAAAAGACTTCACCAAAAGCCACCAAGAACCTGTACAGATGGTAAATTACAGTAAATGCAGATCTCAAAAGCTATCCAGGGCTCAGGGAGAATGACTGTCCATTTTTCCTTTCTGCATTTTCCCTCTTTCATCCTCATCAGTTCAGAACATGCAATTTCTAAAACTACGGAAGTCCTGCAGATCTGTAGGGGTCAGAAAGGAGAGCACCTGCTCCAGAGTGTGGCTTGACCACCAACACCTCTAGTCAAGTTTAGAGCCATTGCCCTAAAAGAACGTTCTAGCACAGAGCTGCTACAACATCCTCAAGTCTCATTGGCCTTGGCACGTGACTCAGCTGCCAGGTACAATGCAAATGTCTCACTCCTGTCATGGCAGGGACATGAGGAGGAGCTCGCTCCAGGAAATGGATGAACAAGGAGGCACATCTGTGGCTATCGCAGTATAGCAGCTCCTTGGGAACCTGCAAAGCTCAAAACTCCTCTGGATCCTTCTGCAGGTAAGGGGAAACTCCTTCAAACTCCTGAAATGGACATGAAATATTTGAGTTTCAGATGGGTGGATTTCACTCCGAGGACTTTTCTTAGGAAGGGTTAAAAAAATTCACAGAAGGCACAAGATATCCCTGACCCTGTGTGCTCTGACAATCAAAAGAAATTATCCAGCTTGCATTGTCTGATTATCTCAAAGAATCACAGGATTATTAGGATTGGAAGGGACTCTAAAGGTGGTTTATTTCCAGCTCCCTGCCTGGGGAGGGACACCTCGCACTAGATGAGGTTGCATTTGCCCTTCTGGTTTCAGAGCTGACCAGATACTCTGTACCAACATCGTGGATCTGCAGCACTTCAGCAAGAAAGCAAAGAGCACACAACAAGCCCCGACTGCCACGGAGGGAGGGAGCTGGAGTCGGGTTAGGCAGAAGGCAGAAGCCACACTCTGACCGAGGGAGCCAGGTGATGTTTAATGACCAGGAAGAATGCAGTGCTTTGGGTTTAATAACTCGTGGAGCATGCAGCACCTCCTACCAACGTGCTGTGGCATTCATACCCAGGAGGATACGTGTCAGCCACTGAGCCACGCAGCTACGCAGCATTGGCTGCTGCCAACCCAAATACAAACTATGCCCAGCCCTGTTCAGTCCTGACACTACCATAGCCCAGGGTTAAGCTCATCTCCCAAGAGCTTTCTAAAATAAAAACCTTTCTGGTTATAAACAAAACATGATTTCCAAACCCGGGCTACCGGGACCGTGCTTGGAAGCCCAGCAACTTCCCTGCACACACGATCAGCCTTCCAACATCAAAGTGCCTGCAATCCAGCCTGCTGAAGCTAACCTGATTTCCCACTTGGGATCAAACTTCAATATAGGAGTGTGACTCGTGTTTTTACACTACTGACCTACATTTGCAAATCCCTGGAGGTAATTTTGTCCAGCCCCAAAAAAGGAGGGGCTACAAAGCCGGCTATATTGAGTTGTTATGCAGTAGAGAGCGCAGCTGCATTGAACAAAATCAGCCTGCGACACGAGAAGCAAAGAAAAGCCATGAAGTTCCATGTAGGAAAACCTAATACATTTCAGCCAATAAAAGAAGACACTTTTCATTAACTTGTTCTCATTCAGTGCAGATATAATTCAATTACAGAAACAACCACATTAGTGTAATCAGTTTAGAAGAACCCACATACAGAGACAAAGGATTTCTCAAGATCCATCTATGAAAAAAGAAGCTTCATTTAAACTGCATTACTCTTCCCTCGTTAAATGCACTTATGTGCTTTCTTTTGAAGACACTGACTCCAATCCAGTTTAATCAAATCCTTGAAAGACTACAACAACTCTTGATCCAATTCTCCAGATATTTTGCATTTTTATTTCTTTCTTCTATTCATATAGCCACTCAATATCACCATCCACTTCATCAAGGTGTATCCCCCTTCCTTTTAGCTGCACAGTAAAGACTGACAATACAATTTGATTGCATCAAAGGGCTTAAATTTCAAATAAAAATCAAAGTGGCAAGTAAAATAACAGAACTAAACAGAACAACTTTGCTAAAATATTGGGATGAAATTTAATTTTTAGAGAGGTGCAGCTCATGACTTTAGATCTTCAAGGCTTGTTAAGGGGGACTGACTGTTTCAAAAGGGATTTGCATTTCAAAAATTTGCATTTTTAAGGATGAGAGGGTATCTGTTTCAAATTATAAGGGATCTGCCCTGCTTGAACTACAGTATTGTTTAGCCAAAACAACAACCCACCTTTCCAGTATCAGCCAAGGTAAAATCCACTCACGGTTTGATCCATGAAGGTCCAGCAAGAGTCACACCAGGCCAAGCACAAAGGAATACCTTAAACAGGACCATTCATATTCAGAAGTGCTTTTCCAAAGCAATCCAGAATACACAATTTTACCCTTAGGAACAAGAGCTCATGTTAAGAGGAATTCAGGCTAGGAATGGAGAATCCACTGGTGGGGAGCTCCTTGAGAGCTACCTGAACACGTTACAGGTGCTCAGAGCAGGGCTCCTCCCGCAAAAACCCTGCACACACCTGCCTGATAGAGATGGTGAGATGTGACAGGAAGGAGGAAATTTCCACGCGCAGGAAACTGGCAGGAATAGCACCAGCAGGTTTGTAAAAGCCCAAAGAGATTGATACCACAGCTAATTTCTTTTGTTGTTAACAAATTCCACACAAAAGCTCAAATGACATAGACCTGACACCACCACATCCTCAAACTCTCCTGCCATCTGTAAAGCTCAGCTGCACCGGTTCTAACTGCAGAACCTTCTCCCTTTAAGGCCTCTTATAAGGATAGGTTTTATATGAGTAACAAGAAATATCTTTAAAGCAGATAATGCTCCAGACTTCAGTTAGGGCGGTTAAAAATATTTTTTTAACTACCTAGAAGTTAGAACTACAGAAGAAACTGCATCGTTGCTGCTATTTGCTTTTCCTGGGTAAAAAAACAAACTAATGAAAATAATCCATATGCACATAAAAAAATATCATGACCTCAGTTTTTTATTAAGTAATATTTCAACGGAAGATCTTTTCTCCCAGATAGCATCTTTATACTAAAGAAAGCAGATTGTTCACACTATTTTGTGAACATGCAGTAGCCAGTGTTTATGAAATCCTGAATACCATGCCAAGCACACTGGTTGTGACAGAAACCTCCAGTGCTTGCTGGGCCCAAAACAGTAACCTGGGAGGAAATATTAATTGCCCTCCTTCGTGCAGGGGCAGAAACACCACGATAGGTCTCACTTTATCGTAAGGCAAGGGCAAGCAGGAAACTCAGACATGAAGAATAACCATTTCAAAGAGTCCTGCACAGGAAGAGTGTCCCCTGCCCTAAGAGCTAAACATGCAGATGTGTCTGTAAGGGGTTTTACCCCAAGTGTGCCCTCTACACCCCCCGTATCAGGAAGCATAGCACAGGCTCTCATCAGCTCAGAGGACCGAGAAGGCCGCCAGGTGTCCCCTGTGCCGCAGCTCTATCACTGCAGTCCCCGTTCCCGGGGCTGCAGTGGCATCTGCTGGTCACACCCAGGCAGGGTCGTTACCAGCTTCAAGTGACACAAGAGCTGCTCACACTTCTTGCACAACTGTTTTCTCTCTGCTGCTGCTCCCGGTGTTTGTTATTTATTATTGTTGCTGTTGCATTGCTTTGGAGCTGTTACAGCAACAGAAGTTCCAGCTGGCTGCCACCCGTGGCGATGTGAAACCTCAGAAGGGGAAAGTATCGCTCCAGCCAGCCTGTGATCAGCCTGCATCCTCCCAGCAGCAGAGTCTGTGCCTTTGGATGCCTGGCATAGCTGGGCTTCTGGGAAGGCGCACGACGCCAATTATTATTATTTGTACCCCGACCTGGTACAGTGGGAACTCCCTTGGTATTTCAGATGACCACATCTTGCAATGTTTGATTTCTTCAGTCCTCAAGCGTATGTACACAAGTGAGCGACAGGATGTGATTCAGTCACAGGTAGAGAGGAAAAAGCTGAACACAGAGTTGTGTACAGTGTGTCAGGACAAGGGAGAAGTTTGCCTTTAAGGAGTTTCTCTTTTTTTAACTGCAGAGCAGCAATAAGCATGGCCCAGCTTTGAAGAAAAGCAGTTAAACGATCATATTCAAGTATCCAACTCTTGCTTGGTCTTGCAAAGAAATCAGAGTTTTCTTCTGTCACAGCAAGTAAAATAATGACTGGTCCTTCAGCAAGCACAGGCAAGAAAGCCAACATTGGGTCAGGGCCAGAAAAGAAGGGATGAAATAACACCACTATTATAACAACTGCTGTTTCAGGCATCTTCAGAGCCTGCTCCTTTTTAAAGAAATATTTAAAGCAGTACTTCAAGGATTGAAAACATTGCTAGTTTTTAAGGATCTGCACCCTAACAAGACTCTTTTCTCCCTTAAATTAGTTTTTAAATAATCAATACAATATTTGCTAATGAGTTTGGAACACACCTGAATCCATATCGTGAGGTTTTCTTCACTGTTCTCAAAGTCCAGCTTGGCTTTTAGAGAGGAAGCTCTAAGAAACATGAATTAACACAAGGGTAACACAAAGTGTTACACTTTAAAGTACACTTTGTGCCTTTGTGTTACACTTTAAAGTGTAACTGTTGGTAATCCAGCCAGAGACTGGAAGGGGTGGGGGACAGAAAAAGAAAAGGAAAAAAAACCCTACCCTTAGGCACATGGTGATTTTTTTCAGAGTCTTAATTACACTACAGCTTTCACAAGTCACATGCCTTAGGGGAACTCCAGGTGCTGCTCCGCCTCTGGAAAATGCTGATTTAGGTGCCGGAATAGGCGCATGGAAGTCTTACTTAAAGCTTCTATATTTAAAAGGCTGGGTCTAGCATTAAAAAAAAAAAAAAAAAAAAAAATTAAAAAGAGTATTTGCACATTTGGACGGAAACCCAAGTTTAACAACACAGCATTTTCATTGCTTTCATCAGGCATTATTCATTCAGGAAAGTTGCACAATCCCCTTTCACAGCAGCATCCCAAGTTTACTATGTTTACTAATAGACTGCATAACTCAGCCAGTGCTGCCTTCTCCTCCACACCGAGTCAGTTGTAGGGAGCAGGGAAAAGCTCTTTCCTCAAAACCTACTCCAGCCTCACGTGTCCAATCCAGCCCCCAGGGTACACTTGTGTGGCCCACAGAGGGAGAATTTTGGCAGTACCAGCCCTGCTTTCTCCAGGGCTGTGGCCCAAAGGTCGGGAGACGGCAGGAGCAGCTCCCAGTGCAGAGCTCCTTGGAAGCCAGCACATATCCCACCTGCTGATACTCAGGGCTGCATTCCCAAACCCTGCCCTGAGGGAGCAGCGCTTGGCTCCCACCAGCCTGACCCAGGGCTGAGGGCTGGAGTAGGGGACACCTGTACAGCTCTGTACAACTCTGTCTCTGCCACCTGTGGCTCAGAAACAGCTGATTTACAACAGAGCCACTCCGCAAACTCCAGCCATTCTGCTTTTTCTGGGAATGGAGTGAGGCCACTCCTACATTCTACCCTGCCCCCATTTCAGTTTCAGTCTCCTCGGGGCAAAATACTATCTTTAGTTCATCTTCACAGACACAGAACTTTCAGTTTCATTTAGATCATGTAAGTACAGCTGTTATTTTTAAAGCATCTAAAAAGGATGAAGAATGACATAGGGTACTATTAATATGAGCAATTTTAAACTGAAGAGGTCAGACAAAGGTGAGTCTATTTATCTTAAAAGTGCCCATCCAAACAGCCTCAGTCCAGCATCAGATAATATCTCAGAGTGTCACTCCAACTGAGAAGCAGTATCCTAAAAAAAATAGTTCAAATAACAGAATATAGCCTTTAACAGAATGTAGCCTTTAACTTTTATGTACACAGTCAAGCATAACAACTTTTAACTCATAACTTTTACAACCTCACAGCAGGTGCTTGGGCTCCAAGGGTGGAGAAGGAAAATGTATTTCCTTTAATTAACCATGTGGATACATATTTAAGAGGAAAATTTTCAAGATTACCTTGGTACCATCTCCCTATAGCCCTGACTTACAGGAGCACAGAAAAGGTAACACCAAGACTTTCAGAAAAAGTCTTACACCATGTAACTGATTTGACAACCAAGCTGCATTTCTGTTAAAAGCCTAAAAGACAGTATAAACCACCATTTTTTTGCTCTGTTTTGCAACCACCAGACTGAAGGAAGGTCAAAAAGGCTGAATAGTAGGATGAGTTCATCCTTGGTCATGACAAAACAGTTCTGTGTGCAACTATAGCTTTGCAAAGCTTCATTGCTTCAGCTGAAAGCAGCATGAGACAGGTCTGTGTCACCAGTCAGCTGTCTGGGGAACATGCTCACTGTTATGGTCCTTTCTGGGCAGTTCCCTCTGGGGTCTGCTCCAATCCCTCCCTCTCACCCTTCTCAGTTCCTCCTAGGGAAGGGGGTTTTGGTAGCACTGTTCAGTAACCCGCCCTGTGCACCAGGCAGGGAAGTGTTTCCTTATGAGATGCTTTTCAAGCATGAGCCAGCCAGAGAAGAAAGCAGACTTTAAAAACCCTCAGAAGTCCCAACACCCAGAGGGTGGGAATAGAGACACCCTTTGTGAGCTTGACTCACTCTGTGTCAGTGCTGTCTGTTCTGTACCAAGAGGCACCCCAATGCATCAGATCTGCAGCAGCAGCTTCAGCTCTCCTAAACCAAGAGATTAAGGGGTTTTTATTGTTTCTCTTAATCCAAGTACCACTCAGAGGACTTAGATTTTTCTCTCACAGGAACTGAACTTTTCCAAAGCTTCAGATATTTAGACCATGGCTATTGGTGTCACCAACCAGCAGTACAGCCAAGGGATACCAAAAGATAAAGTATTGCCACCTCTCACCTGTGGGCACTTACCAGAGAGCAGATTTTCAACATGAAGACCCTCTGTGGAACAGATCAGTTTTTCTCAACAGCTTTGTCAGTAGCACGTGGTCCTCATGCCAGGGTTTGCATTGATTAATTTCTTTGTGACAGGGGGGACACAGAGATACACACTTTGCTTCTTTGCCTCCAGCAAGTGGAAAATACTTTTATTTAACACAGCAAAAATCATCTGTTTCTGCCAAGCAAAGGTTTCAGAAATCACATTACAAAATAACAAATTCTCCATGGGGAGAAGGGGCACCAATCTTTTACATCTCCCCTCTTTGGTTTTGATGCCATTACGTGAAAAAAGATCTCACCAACCAGCTATAGGATATGAGAACATGACATTGACATTCTCTCCTCAGCTTTAGTCCTCACCTGCAATCTAAGCCCCGGTACTCAGTACAAAAACAGTAGCTTCTTCAAGGCTTTAGCAATTTTACAAGTGCCAGGTACTTGCAGGGGCATTTAAATATTTTACAAACTTCTTTATGTAACTTTTCCTATACTGAGAACTAAAGAGACTTGGGGGAAATGCAGCACTTGCAACAAGTTGCTGTTGTTCCCCATCCCCCAGCGGTTCTGCTCTAGATCCGCTTTTGACACAGCCTGGCAAACCCCGAGTGGGAAATGCTGCTTTGGGAGAAGGAGGAAGTATTACAGCTATTGCATGGAGAATGTAGAGAATCTAAGTGAGAGGAATAGCGGAGTTGTCTTTACAAACAAGCTGGGGGTCTGCTGGTAGATAAAATTAGCACTGGGAGATAAAAGAAACAATGGGAAGGATTCCACTGATGGATGAATGGAAAAAGATATTTGCTTTTACAGATAAACTCCAGGTTTGCTGTTAAATGAAATTAGACATCGTAAGATGAAAGAAAAACCCTAAATTCCGTAAGAATTAAGAATTGAAAGGGAGGGTTATACATTAGGGGGGAATCCTCGGTTTCAGGCGTATAGGAAAGACTGTACCTCTCAAGTACCTCAGCCAATGGGGAAAGAGAGAGGGAAATGCGGCCGGGAAATCGGCTGGGAAATCGGGATAAAAAGGAGGCTGCGTCCTCCAAAAATTTGAGAGGCCCCAGGGGAATGCCCCATGGCCTCTCCCTTTATTCAAATAAAGTAAAAGGACTCCTCTGTCTCCTTTTTGGACATAAACNTTAAAACAGGGCACCCGTGGAGGGTTGCAAGGGTAAAGCC
>WAAG01082883.1:2669-25669 GCA_013390105.1 Tichodroma muraria
TAAAAGAAAGGTAACATATCTAACTACAATCCTGTGGTGGACTTCAGTTAAACAGATGCCTGTGTGACTCAGTGGGAATAAAGAATTTGGCAAAGCAAGGGGTTCATTTAAGTTCATTTACCCAAGGACTATAACCAACATGGTCCCAAACTTTTCTTTTCAGGCAGATGGCATGAAATACATAGTGTAATTTCCATGAAACAAACTATCCAAAAATTTAAGATCAAAACTAAAATTATGTAAGTTTTCATGCCAATACAGATAGCATTTAAGCCTTGAAATTTCTCCTTACCTGTATCAAAGCACTTAACAGAATAATCTGCCAAAGCCACAAGGAACTCTGTCTTTCTGCGAAGATTAAATGCCAACGCAGTGCAAGCCTGCATTGTTTTCTGAACGAGGCTGAACCTGTTTAAAAATACACATTCTCATTGTGTTAGGAAACTTTGGTTCATTTAATGTCAAGTGAAGTAATAACTTAATCAGTTTCAATATATTTCACAGAAAGAAAAAAAAACAGAGTAAGGAAATCATATCCAATTATAATAGATCTAAAAATCAGTGCTAATATTTTAAAACTCAGTAGTAAAATGCTAAAAGACTGGCTGATGTATTTCTATGAAAGAAAACCTTAGCTCTAGTATACTGCAATTTGTGGCTCATTCATTGATCTGTACTGGCCCAAGAATAACTTCTGGTAGTAACACAAGTTCTAATGGCATTGCTGTTCAGTTTACAGCTGCAAGCCTCTGATCTTTCTGAGCAGCTAAACTAATGAAGTAACACTTAGGGAGCCTACACGAGACACTGGGTTGAAGTTTCAGCCCTGAGCAAACTATTACCTACTTAAAACTATCTTGTTAAAATCCAGCCTGTGGGATCCTGTCCAGGCACATTTCACACTCCTGAATGCTACAGATGTCTCAATTAAAAAGGTCTTGATAGAAATATTCTTACCTGTTGCCATTCAAGTCAAAAACATATATATTCCCTTGGCGGTCTCCAGCGAGGAGAGAATCCCCAGAACTGTTGAAAGCCACATTCAGAAAATGTATTGTCTTTGAATGGTACCCTTGGACACTGTGAATGATGTTCACTATAACTCTGTGAAGAAAGCCAGCAAAACAACCATGCTTAAAAAAATTTTATTACCATTTATATCTGCAAGACATAGGATTAAAATGTTTCCATCTTATGATTTTACAATTCTGATTTTCCATGTTTTATGAAAAGCTTCCATGAAACCCATGTATTTCTAATATAAAAAATATATTACTTCCTACAAAGGAAGTAATTCACTGGGTTGGAAGGTAGGTAGGAGACATGTAAAGCAGATGGGGGAAATTCACTATTCATAATCCTTTCATGTGGTTCCTGGTTACCTAATTTCCATTATTAATGAATAACACCAATGTATCTTGGTGTTATGCTTGATGTATCTGAAAGCCCAATTCAGCACTCAGCAAGGAACTTGGCTCATCATTACCACTGCAAAGAAACGTTCTAGAAAACTGAGAAGCTGTGCTTTACTGTAAGAAACCACTCGGATTAGATGTGGGGAAAATCAGTTTTAATATCGCTTCTTTTCACAGTCTTCAGAAACATTGGAACTGTTAAGACTGGAAAAGAGAAGGCTCTGAGGTGACCTAATTGTGGCCTTCCAGTACCTGAAAGGAGCCTACAAGAAAGGTGGAGAGAGACTTTTTACAAAGGCCTGGAATGAGAGGACAAGGATGGATGGCTTCAAACTGAAAAAGAGTAGGTTTACATTAGACATTAGGAAAAAATTCTTTACTGTGAAGGTGGTAAGACAATCAGGCTCCCTAGAGAAGTTCTGGATGCTCCATCCCTGGAAGTGTTCAAGGCCAGCTTGGATTGTGCTCTGAGCGACATGGTCTAGTGGAAGGTGTCCAGGCCATGGCAGGGGGGTTGGAACTAGATGATCTTTAAGGCCCCTTCCACTCCAAACCATTCTATGATTCTATGAATAAAACCTTATTTATTATTTTTTATCTGAGCTATAATAGAACAAAAGTTTCCAGTTTTCCACTTCTATCCTTGTATGGTGCTGTCCACATAAAATGGAGCCAGATGAAGAAATGTGCAGAATAAACTGTAAGAGGAAGATTTTTCCAGGAAGCAGGACATTGAGATTTGGAAGATCTGCTATTCCTGGATTTATTGCCTAACACTAAACAAGCAAATCATTTTGTATTATCACTTGGATGTAAATTCACAGTTAAACTAAACACCTAAAACTGCGCCGGATATTGGCAGGCTGAGGATTAAAGACTGCAGAGGATTTGCAGAATGCTCTGACCATGGTTATATAAGACGCTGATGGCTCTCTGAGACAGAGGTGCTGCTACCCAGCACCTTCAGGGGGCTGTGGGGGTATGTTTCAAACTCTGAGTGAACTCCAGAAGAAGGTCATAGAGCCATGTTGCAGACTAGAGATAAAACTAATTGCACCTCACTGTTAAGCCTATTCTTTTCTTCAATAAAAGGGCCATAAAAATGAAACTAGAAAGAGAAAATATTTTAAATTGTAATTGAAATCTAGTGAAGTTTGTGTCGGATTATGACATTTAAGACCCTAACAAATGAAGTATGACTTCTGTTTCTAAAACCACCCTGAAACACAAGTACTTATCACTGCAGCTACAGCACCCCCCAAGACCTTCTCAATGTCACTCCCTGCCTTTCAAAAGTTTCCCTGACACTAAACTAAGCCAGGAGAACAGTTAGGAGTTCACGAGGCTGCCTCCAGAGTCCTCCAGGGTAGAGACCCCCAAAGCAGAATTTGTTCTGCTGCTCTTCAGCTTAGACCAGGCAGTATTGACATAGTTTACATAATAAATACGTATTTACCACACTGCGATTAACCTCTTGGAATTCCTTCATTTTATTCAATACAACTAAAACGGAAGCACTAAACTGGGGTAAGTGCCCAGCCAAGCTGAGCAGCCTGAGCACGGAGGTTTCACAGCCTCCTTGGGGACCTGCTCCGCTTTCAAGAGGGCATCTCATTAATACACGTAAGTAACTCAAAGGCGGGTGCCAAGAACGTGGTGCCAGACTATTTTCGGTGGTGCCCAGCGACAGGACGAGGAGCAATGGCCTTAAACTAAACCACAAACGTTTCACTTCAACAGGAGGGAGAACTTCTTCACGTAGAGGATGGCAGGGCACCAAACAGGCTGCCCAGGGAAGTCGTAGAGTCTCCCTCTCGAGACATTCCAAGCCCACCTGGACGCGATCCTATATAACCTGCTCTAGGTGACCCTGCCTTGGCAGCGGGGTTGGACTGGATGATCTCCAGAGGCCCCTTCCAACCGTAGCGATTCTGTAATTCAAGGGGAACGTGCTCCTTTCGTTATCTAACCGGGTATCCCTGGGCTGCCCCTTCAACCACCCCGCAGAGGCTCAGGTGGGCCCAGGCCGGCCCTGCCCCGTCCGCCCGCTCCTCTCGGGCAGCCGCTCCCCCCGGCCCGGCCCCGTTACCCCCGCGGTGCGGCCGCCCCCGCCCTGCGGGTCCAGATGTGCCCGCGCCGCCGCTCGCCCAGATCGCAGCGCTCCATCCCCGCCCGGCGCCGCCGCTCCCGCGCTGCCCTCAGGGCTCCGCCCACGCTCCGCGCCGGGGGGCGCCGCACGCGTGGTACAGTCTGCTCCCGCTTCACAATGGGGAGGAGCCGGAAGGGGGACGAGTGATCCCCCCCAGATATCGGGGAATGGAACCGCTCCAACTGCGGCCTCGCGGTCTGCTGGGAGTTGTAGTTTCCCTCGCGGGCGTCACGCGGGGGCCTGGGTGGGAACGGGAGAAGGGAGCGCCGCCAGTGCCGGGCAATGAAGAAAAACGAGTAAAAACGTCGCGTCCTCGCAGGCAAATGTGTTTATAACGCAATGCAATAGGTCACTTAGAACATGGCTTCTGCAGGCTGTCGCAGGCGCAGGACTTGCTGCCGGTTCCCTACTGTTCCCCGCGCACCCCCCTTACAAGCGCCTCTCGGGGAAGGGAACGCCTGCCGACCCGACAGCTCCGCCGCCCACCAACGGCTGCTCGCTTCCCGCTCCACCCCCGGGGCGGGACTCCCCGCGGCCGGGGCGGGGCCGGAAGCAGCGCCGGCGGCTCGGCCGAATTCGGTGGCGCCACGTCTGGCTCGGGGCCCCCTCCGTGACCGGGCGGCGGGAGCGGCTGAGCTCTCGTCTCGTCTCGTCTCTTCTTCAGGGGCCGATTCGTGGCGAGGCCTCGGTGGCGGCCAAGCACGGCTGCAACATGTCGGACCTGGGGGACTGGTTCCGAAGCATCCCTCTGATCACGCGCTACTGGTTCGCCGGCTCCATCGCGGTGCCGCTTGTGGGCAAGCTGGGCCTCGTCAGCCCTGTCAACCTTTTCCTCTGGCCTGACGCTTTCATCCACCGCTTCCAGGTACGGGCCGCACTACCGCTCCCGGTGTGCCCCGCGGTGTCCGCACAGTAGCNCGCGCTGGAGGCGGCGCGCACCGAGACGGCGCCCAGGGGTGACCGGGGTGAGCAGAGCCCCTCCGGCGGGAGTGGAGCCTCCTTTTCGCACAACCTGTACAGGGCCTGCGGGCTGGGCCCGGATTTACCCTGTGCTCTGCCCGCAGGCCCAGGGCCCCCACCGCGGTGACAGGCTGCTCGTGCCTGCCAGGGCGACAGAAGGAGAGCTGCTGCTCCTGGCAGCCCTGTAGTTCGTCTTCTGCCTCATTCCGGTGTGCTTTTATCTACATTTTTTTGTGGGAGTTGTTCTGGTGGGCGCTGGTTGTTGTGCCAAGGAGCTCTATGAGCTACAGGTGACTCGCCCAGCTCTGTGTCATGGTGTGGCCGTGACTTTGGGCTTACAAGGTCTGCAAACATCCCAGACTGTGGCCGGCCCAGGAGGTTTTGAGGCAGAGCTACAAGAGAGACATGGAGCTCCTGGGGCAGGTACAGTGGGGGGCAGCAAAGGTGATCAAGGATTTGGAGCATCTCTCTAATGAGCAATGGCTGAGGGAGCTGGGTCTGTTCAGCCTCAAGGAGAGAGGACTGAAAGAGGACCTCATCAGTTTCTCCTAGTATCAGAAGGGAGGTGTCAGAGAATGGACAAATGCCAACGGGCAGAAACTGATGCACAGGAAGTTCCAGCTGAACAGGGTGACCATGCACTGGACCAGACTGACCAAGGAGGCTGTGGAATCTCCCTCGCTGGAGTTATTCAAGAACTGTCTCAGTGCAATCCTGTGTCATGTGCTCTAGAATGACTGCTTGAGCAGGGAGGTTGGCCCAGATCACCCACTGTGGTCCCTTTTGACATGACCTATTCTGTGATTCTGTAATGGAGTGCATCTTTTGCACCTTCTGGTTTGGAATTTGAAAAAGTTTCTGTTCAGGATTGTCATCTGTGCTTAGGTATGATCTGTGTAAACTAACAACTAATGCCTCGAGGTGTCAGACATGCACCATGTTTCTGGATGCAATAGCAATATCAAAAGTGGTCTCAAACTGGACATATTTTTCCTTGCACTGTGATGTTACAGGTTCAGTGTTGGGGGAGAGCACTCATTGGAGGAGCTGAAAACGAAGAAAGATAAGAGATATCTTCACTGAAGAAAAAAAATAAAGCCATGGCTCTCTCTGTACCTTCATTTGTGTATTGTTCCCAAAATTTAGTAGTATAAATGACTGTTTTTTTCCTCTAGTTCTATTATTCCTTCTTGAACTGTGATGTTCAAGATCCTAATACTCAGTTTGGAAGTGTTGCTGCTTTTAAAGGGCTCATTCATGAATGACCAGACATTTTCTGTCCTTGCTACGTGCTGCCATGCAGTTGGCTGTGCCCGATATTCATAGCTGGGAGACTGTCCCAGAGCAGATGCCAAATGCTCAGAGTAGCACGTGCTGTCTGGAGTGGTACACTAAAGGCTGTGAATTCCTTGGCCTCTGTTCGACAGGGAAGAATGTTTTTTGTATGGCTGTTTTTTAAACAGGGTAGCATCCTTGCCAGTGAGTCTCTTTTACAGTGCACTGAAGACTCGCTACTGCAAAGATGTGATGGAAAGCAGCTTGAAAAGTTGTATGTTATTTGTGGTGTAATCTTAATAGCTTTGCTTATAGGATTGAAAAAAATGCCACAACTATAAAAGCTGCTGAAGCAGCAGCAATCAATACTTGGGCTATTTTTAATCTACTTCTTGATGTTCCAAGTTTTCATTCATTATCTAGTAATGAATTGTTTTGGTTTGAATGACAGGTGTCTGCTAAGGAAGGCAGGAGCCTCCCTTGGGATGAAGAATGTAAACCCTCTCCCTCCGAATTACTATAATTTTTAAATTAAAGGGGCTTTCAGGCAAAGATATGGGAATAGAAATAGCAGTTCTTTACTAGGAGAATTAAAATAAAAATGCAGTTATACAAACAGCAAAACTCACTGACAGTCAGAATACAACCTGACACCCTGTGGGTCAGGGTGTTGGTAGCAGTCCAGTTAAATGGTGGCTGCAGTCCTTCTGGAGTGGCAGATGTGGTTGTTGAAGTAGAGATCCTGTAGAAAGGGTGTAGTTTTCTCTGAAGATCCAGTGGTGGTGTAGATGGGCCTGGTCTTCCTCTGGGAATCCAGTGGAGAAAAGGCTGCTTGGTGTTCCAAATCTCAGCTTTTTATCCAGGTAGGAATGCTTGGCTCCTCCCCCTGGATGGAGCATCTCCCAGTGGAATGATGTAATTTTATCAGNTTGAATGTAAATAAAAAGCCTGTGCATATGAGTTCATTCTGCAGTTTATATCTTTCTTTTTGATCTGGACAGATCTGGCGGCCGATAACGGCAACTTTCTTCTTCCCAGTGGGACCTGGAACGGGATTTCTCTACTTGGTGAATTTGTATTTCTTGTATCAATACTCGTCACGATTAGAAACAGGTAGGTTGACCATTAAATTGTATGCACCTGGTGAACCCTGCCTGGAGCTGGTAAGAGATGGCTCATCTCTCTGCCAGCTTATGTTGGTAAACGTGAAACTGCTCTGAAAACTCATTTTCTGTGGCTGGCTCCTCCCCTTAGGCCGATTAGGGTCTGAACTTGATACTTGTTTCAGTAGGAGGGCCTGGTGCTTTTAGTTGCTGGATTTAAGGAAGTGAGTGAGTCAGATAAAAGATTATATTTACCTCTGATTTTTTTGTATCTGATGTTTTTTATCAGAGAAGGATGATAGAGCATAATGCATTAGTAGGTCTATCCATTGGGAGAAAATAACACCAATTTTTTCTTTTTTAATAGGGATGCATATTTGTGTTATTCTGTTGTCTGTGCTGAATTGAGAGAGACCTCCTACAAAGGAAGTCTACCCCTCTGCTTAACAGATATGTGGAAATGTTAAGAAACTAGAAGGATTTTCAGTTAAGGGAAAAATCAAGTGGAAAAAAAGGACATCAGATAATAGATTTTTTTCTCTCCAAAAAAGGGATTGTTGGTACAAGGTAGCTTCATGGTTAGCTGGTTTGCTTTTGCACTGCCCAGTTCATTAAACCTAGACAAAAATTGGTTTAATTGACATAAATGATTAAAGTAATTTGCAAAGCCAGACTTGTCCTGAAAGCCTGTTTGAACAAGAATTTCAGTATAGTTCTAAAGGAGTCTTAGAACTGATGGTGTAAAGGGTAGTGCATTGGAAGGTGGTATTTGGGAAGTCCCTGGTAGACCTGCCATCCAGAGAATATTGTGGAATCACATTTAAGTCTTAAGAAGAGTAGCAGGGAAAGGGAGGAGTGGTGCCAGATTATATTTGGTTGTTTTCTTAGTGAAAGTTAAATACTAGTTTAACTTAACTAGAAATGGTTCCTGCTTCCTTTTGAGCCTTTCTGCAGTAGTTTATGAGCACAAGAGTGTTGGCAGTTCTGACTGGGCAAAGGTGGTGTATTAAGAGTTCCTGGTTAATTATGCAAACAAAAGACCTCACTGCTTGTAGATATGCTTACAAAATGCTCTAGTTGTCGGTGCTGTGGCACAGATCTCATGAAAGGGTGTAAATTTCTGCTGTACAACAGATCTGGATTTTGAAACCGTGAAGTCATCTGTGTTGTTTGAACCAATGCATTTCTTTTATATTACAGTCATTTTTCTGGGTGTAAATAGAGTCCTCAGTTAGGTTGGCACTTCTCTCTCCGAAAAAGGCCTGAATCGTTCTGTAGCTGGAAGGTTATAAGTTGCTGATAATGTTTACAGGTGGAAGTCCACATTGAGCCCCTTTGTGTCTGTGAAACTGATAAAGTGAAACTTCTATTTTCAGCATTGTGCATGGTTTTTGAGCATACACTGCTGCTGCCTGCCAGCTTCAAATTTAGCTGTCAGAAATATCCATGTGGTTTTGTACTGTGCTCGTGCTTTCCTCACAGGCTGACCTGTTACTTCCAAAAGGGAGATTGATGTGTTTTTGTTTTGCTTTGGTTGGAGAAGAATATAACAAATATCAATAGAGTAAGCAGAATATGCAGAGTTCACTCCCCAGCTGTATGAATGATGCAGTTATGGGTCTGCAGCTCTTCTCAGATGACTGGATTACAGGCCAGGCCTCATGGAAGGACCCATGAGGTAGAGCTCACCCCATATCTGTGCTGAGCTTTCTGGCAGTTTGTTGTTCAATTTGCTTAGATGTTCATTGAAAAGTCAACTTAAATGGTTTGTCTAATATTCTCATTAGCAATTTCATAGATAATGAGAAGAAAAAAAATTTGAAGAATAATAATAGCTTTGTTTATTTCTTCCTGTTTTGGAAAGATTCCTGAGCGGATGTTTCTACAGCCTTAGTCAGCTTCTTCTCTTTATTTGTTGTATGGCAACAGTAGGGAAAAAATGTTCAGTTTCTGTAGATTTGTAACTTTAAAACTTTGTTATATTTTTCAAGGCGTGTTTTTTTCCTGTCATGAAATTTTCATGGCTGAACTTAAACAATGAAACTGGTATTTTAGTAATTTTGTTTTGCATAGGCTCTTCTAAAAAGCTAATGCTTTAAAGTAGATTTTCTTCCTTTAAGAATACTTGTATGAAGATGAGCAGTGCTCACATTAAGCAGTGGCATTCTTTCTAGCCATTTTGATGTTTAGTTAAGAGCATGTAATTCAGGTTGTCTGTGATGTGCTGTGTGTGTCACTGTCATTCCTGCCGTCACTGTGTTTCACCTCCACTGCTCTGGGTCTTTTTCAGCAATATTCTCAGGCTTTCCTTTCCTGCCTGGGTTTAATGAAAGTTGATGGGAGTCTTGCATAGATGCTGAAGTCTCTGTCAGCCTTTTGCCACAGTTAGGAAGAGTGAGAGCCTCAGCTTTTCATGTTTGCAAGGAATTGCTAGGGGGTTATTTTTTAGTCCTTGTCTCTGTCAGGTCTCAAACTCAACTGAGCAGCTAAAGATCATTTCATTTAATATGATCTGCAGGGAATGTTACTCTATTATTTTTGTTTTCAGTGTCCTGAAAAAATTTACACATATTTGGAATGGTGAATTAGACAAGCAGTACAGCTTAGAAGGAACAGAATGTGCTGCACATGTGTACCCTCCTTGTCATGTGTGCTAATTTTTTCTGGAGTATAAAAACCATTGCATCTCTTGAGTCTGATGAGATGATGCAAAGAGGATGCAATTTGCCTAAGTAAGGGCTGGTTTTCATATGACTCAGTCATTAAACTTGATATTTCTGCTTTTGCTGTGCACGTGTATTTCCTTATTCTGTGCTTCTAACCTGCAGTTTCATATGAACAATGGGGTCCAACTCCATTTTTGAAGTCTTATCTTAGTTAAAACTACTTATCTCCAGAGTCAGTGAGTTCTTTTTAAAGTATAGAAACTGCTTGTGCTCTAATGCAGCAAGCTGAATGTCTTATTTTTCAGTCCGTAGGTTGTTCTATTCTGAGGCTATTTAAAAAAATTCATAGACCACAGACTACATGCAGAGCAACTTGAGCTTTCTTAGACTCTGAAAAATAAAAGCTGTCCTAATTTTTAATCAAAATTTCAGTGCCTTTCATAATGATTCTTTTTATTTTCAGGGGCTTTTGATGGAAGGCCAGCAGATTACATGTTCATGCTCCTGTTTAACTGGATCTGCATTGTTGTATCCTTCTCATCATCAAACTTTGAGAAATATTTTGGTTCTCCTGTTTCTGCCTGAAATACCTTCAAAGACCAGGTTTTATCCAGGAACAGTTTCAAAATGTAGCAAATGTTCCCAGGCGAGTTTGTAGAGTTTGTAAGTGTGTAACCTTCCTGAAAGTGAGTGTTTTGCAGGGAGAATGCTTTATAATGCGCTCACAGGAGCACGCAGCGTGGGGACTACGCAGCTCTGCCTACACAGAGCTGAGCATGTGCTGGGTGAGTGTCCCTGGTGCTGGCTGGGTTGCTCTGCTGAGCTGCTCTTGTCTGGGCTAGCACTGAATTTAGTGTGTTCAAGCTGCCATGTGCAAAAAGGACTGATCACTGCCATTCCCTGAAATCCATGGAGAGATCCTTTACCTGCTGGGTATAAGTCATCTGAGTCTGTGAAAGCTGTGTTGTGATATCTTCACTGAGACAACTTCCTGAAGAAGCTGGGCTTGTTGGTTTGGGAATGCTGGGAAACATTTCTGTGAGCTGTGCTGTACCACCTGAATTTTCTTTTAGGTCTTGAATACAAAACTGGGAGGAGCTGTTGATGAACCAGGTGGTTGTGCCACCATTCAGAGGGATCTTTAGAGGCTGGATAAATGGGCTGGCCAGGAATGAAGCTCAGCAAAGGGTAGTGCAGAGTCCTGCTCTTGGCAAGGAATGGCCTCCGGCACCTGGACAGGCCAGGGACTGACAAAGCAAAGCATCTTCCAGAAAAAGCCCTGGGTGTCCTGCTGGACACGAAGTTCACCATGAATCAGCAATGTGCCACTATGGCCAAAGTGGCCACCAGCCCCCTGGGCTGCCCTAGGCAGAGGATTGCCTGCAGGTAGAGGCAGGTGATTGCTCCTCTCTGCTTTGCTGTTGAGAGATGTATGGGGGTTGCACTCAGTTCTGGATTCCCAAGTCCAAGGGAGACGTGGACATACTGGAGAGAGTCCAGTGAAGGGTCACAAAGTTGATTAAAGGATTGAAGCATCTGTCACATGAGAAGCTGGGAGAGCTGGGATTGTGCAGCCTGGGGTGTTGTCATAGAATCAGACAGTAGTTTGAATTGGAAGAGACCTTGAAAGGTTATCAACCCCCCTGCAATGAGCCCACACACCTTCAATTAAATCAGGTTGCTCAGAGCTCCATTCAGCTTGACCTTGAATGTTTCTAGGGATGGAGCATCCGACATCTCTCCTGGTAACTTGTGCCAGTATTTCACCACCCTCATAATAAAAAATTTCTTCTTTACACCTAGTCTGAATCAACCTTTTTTTCTTAGTTTAAACCATTACCACTTGTCCTGCTGCAAAAGGCCCTACTAAAAAGTTTGTCCCCCAACTCTCTCAGCCTTTCCCTAAAAGAGAGATGTTCTATTTCTCTGGTTATTTGTGTGGGCTTCCTCTGGTCCCACTCCAACAGGTCCATATCTTTTCTGGGTCTGGAGCTGGACACCCAATTCCACAAAATGAAGAACAGGAAATTCCATTTAAATGTAAAAAAGACTGTTTTTACTGTAAGGGCGGTGAAGCACTGGCATGATTGGCAAGAGAGGGTGTGGAACCTCCATCCTTGGAGATGCTGCCATTCTATCTGTGCTGTTGCTGCCTCCTTGTAGCAATTTGCAGCTGCACAGCAGCTGGAAAAAAGGGAGCAGTGACATCGGTGTGAACCAGATAGAGCCAGGAGAGCTGGTGTGTAGAAATGCTGTATCAATACATTATCTCTAGTTGCATTCCACTATGTGGAGGGGATTGCTATTCCTGTTAGTTCTGTCGAGCCACAGCTGTAACAAGGTGCACTTAGTTATGTTGTTAGGAGGATGAAGGTTTTCTTTATGATTGCAGGCTGTTGGCTGTGAGCATTTAATTAATCTAATTGTGACATGACTTTTAAACTGGTCACTTAAAAGCTTCTAGTTGCTTGTTCCCTGTGTGATGTAAGGACCAACCTGGATGCATGATCTGGGAAAATGCTGGGTGTCATCTTATATGTATTTATGAACTGTTAAAAGCATCCTGATTGTATTAAAATCATTGCGTGATTATTTCTACTCAGCAGTTACTACAACAGGTTCTTTGAGCTCCAAGGTGGCAGAGGAGTATTAAAAGCCTACATTAATGCACTTTAAGAAATTGCTTCTTTTCTATGATTCCTTCGCAATATATTGGTATTTTTTAATGATCTGGTATTTTTTTAGTTAGAAAACCAAAATGTCAGTGTTAAACTAATGAAAGAATCCAGTTGTTAAACTTTAATGTGCCTTTATGCAAGGACTGATTGATCTGTAGCTAGCCAGTTTCATCAGGGAGGAAAAGCCAATGCACCCATCAGCCCTTGGGGTAATGACTTGAGGTGGGAACTTGAAAGGCTGCCAAAAAGCAGTTATTGAAACAAAGTTTGTAGATCTCTAGATCATTGGAAATTCTAACCTAAAACAGTGTAGTATTAATTTTGAATATTAAAGGTCTTTGCATGTGTGTTCCTTGTGTCTGCAGCTTTTTATTGTTGTAGTTTGTCAGGTTTTTCTGCATTTTCCTTCATGGTGTGATGACAGATAACTGGCTTGGTAATGGACATGCAGGTAAGTGTGGTGCAGTTTCTCAGATTATGATTTTACAAAACTTCATGAATACTTAATGACTTCATAGAGAGCATTATTGGCTTAACTGCAGAACATAGTTAAGCTAGGCTGTTCAGATTATATCAGAATGGACTGCTGTATGTGTATTGTTAATTTTTCAGATTGGGTTAGTCTTAGCTGAAGGCATAAACTTGGATCTGACTAACCTAGTTAGGGAGCGAAGAAGTAAAACTTGTGTCTTTGTGCAGTCAGGAAGTGCTCAGACTTTTACTAAAATGGACACAAGATGTCACCTACGTACTATTTCTTTTAATGAATGTGGATTTGCTTTCTTATTTTTCTATATAATAATGATTCTTGGGTTTATTAATCTTCTCAAATTTAGTTCAGTATGACTTTTACTTGTCAACAGATTTTTTTTTTGTGAAAAATACAGCTTGAGTTTGAGGCCAAAACTGTGAAGTACAAAATCCTCACAGGAATGATTAAGATAGTGGTCTTAAGAACTGGTTTCACTGAAATAATTTTTATCTCCCTAAATAGTAAGAATGAAAATTGGGAAGTGTGTTTTGGACACAACAGAGTGTCATATAACTGCATGTCTTCAGTCTGCTTCTGCTATTCTCATCTTCATCTGTCTCCAACACCTAAAGATTGCACCAATACCTGTAGTATTCCATACAGAATTATCTTAGCATTTATTAGATCACTTCTCTGGCTTCTTGGTAGACAAAACCAGTGATCATGCATCTCTGGTCTGGAGTGAATTGTGTTAAGGGCTGTCTATAACTTCATACTTACATTTTTCTGTGGGGAAGATACCACAAATTTTTGAAAATAATGCTGGAGTTACCTACACATTATACAAATTTTAGAGTGATTGTGTTGATTTGTATATTTTTGAACAAGTACTTAATTTGTTTTTTATCTGCATACAAAGTATTGATTAAAGAAGAATCAGGGGTTTTTTATGTGAAAGTATGTTTTTTATTAAAAATAAGGGGGGTTTTACCTGTTTTGAGTGGCCTTTGTTGAAATTCAGAAGATAGAGTAGGATAGCTTCGCCTCTATTCCTAAGTCAAATGTGTTCAGATATTAGATACTGCTTTTTTGTCAGTAAAATAAAAAGGGTTTTAATAAAGACCCTAAGGTTCTTGTGTGGGGAGTCAGAGTGCACCGTGGGGCTTGTGAAAGGCTGGACTGATGTCAGGATGCCAGCTTTGATGTGGAATCTGTTAAATTGCAGCACCCCTGAAGGGCTGAGTTTTAACCTCTTTTCCAAACACAGGAGCTGGTTATGGCATTCAGCCAGTTCATGGAAATGTTGCTGGTGCAGCCAGCCTTGAGTTCAGAAATCAGCAGATAGCTAAAGCAGTGCTTTGTAGTTCTTTCTCTAGAAATAGTCCAATCAGCTAATACAGAGTCAATGTAAAGAAGCGTTCGAAACAACCTCAGCTCCTGGCGTGGAGCTCAGGTTAACTCCAAGCTCTACCAAGGCTGGCTGTGATACCCTGAAATGGGGCTTGACTGAAGCACCTTCCCCCTGGGGTGCTCGCAGTAGGATGGGGACATAGGTGGCAGCTGGATGGATAACACTTCATCTGGTATATTAGCCTGGCCCCAGATGAGAGTGTTTGGGTTAGTGCCCTGAAATGATGATGGCAGAGCTACAGGGCTCACTGCTATAGGTGTAGGTACGAGCAGAGCAGTTCCCTGCAGCTGCTCTTTCACTTGGCACAGGTTGGAGCCCTTTGCTTTGACATGGTCATGCAAAGGAGAATGATCAAATAGGTTCTCCTCCTTAACTTTCTCAATAGTTCTGGAATAGATCCAGGGCACGTATTGGAAAAGATTCTGGGGCAATCTGTAAAGACTGTAGTGATGTACCATGCTTACAAGCCACTTCTGAAACACAGCTCCTCCTGCCTGAGTTTCTTGGGCTTCTGTGAAAGTAATGGTAACTTTTTCCTTTTAAACATTACAGTTGCTGATGATTCCACTCATCATGTCAGTACTTTATGTGTGGGCTCAGCTGAACAGAGACATGATTGTATCATTTTGGTTTGGAACAAGATTTAAGGTATGTCAGACAGTATATTGGAAAGTTTTCTGCCCATAAGGTGTGTGTATAGTGGTTGAGGGGCAAAATATAAATATTTTCTCATGTTAAAGGTGTCCTGTACTCTCGCATAGAATATACTCCTTGAGATGCAGCAAAGACAAAGTTCATAGTCTTCTATGTGGTATCACTCAGTGTGTCTCTACTGAAAAGATGTCCTGACAATTCATCGTTCTGAAAAAAAGGAAAAAATTTCTGATAAACATTAGCCTGGATAAAAGCTAAATGTAGTGACAAAATGTTGGTATTTTAAATTTTTTTTTTTTTCCCGTGTGATCTTGGCTGGAAAAGACTTGATAATTTCTAGACCTTTTCAAAATCAAAAACTTTAGGACTTTGTTCCAGATGCAAACTTGCTGTGGAACATAGGGCGCAAAAGGCACGTTTGCTTGTAAAGTTTGAATGAGTATGTTTTGTCTAAAAATGTTAGTGGTTGCTCAGTTTGGAGTAACCTTTTTAGGTTGAATCTGCTTAAGTTAATAAGCAATGTGTAATGCCTAAAGCATTGAGATTATGATCATGCTTATTAGTGCAGTGAGAAGTTGAGAGTAGGTTTACATCCTTGACTTGTACTTACTCTTTCCACTGCATTCTTTTTCAGGCCTGTTACCTTCCATGGGTTATTCTGGGATTTAACTACATCATTGGTGGATCGTATGTATTTACTTATATGGCCAGTTTGAAGCTATAAAAGCTTTTACAGCTATTTAACTTGCTGCTGAATTTAGGAGTAATATTAAAATTAGAAGCTTGAAACTGCATAATCTGACTGATAATGCTCAGTGTCACATGGTGGTCATTTAACATGAAAGCAAAGAGATGTGCATGTGAGAACAAGGGAACAGAATGTCGGTGAGGGGAGAGTAATGAGAGTTTGCTGTATTTTCTAGTAAATATGCATTAGGCCTTCTCCATACTAAGAAAGTAACACACACTAAAGAAACATGTCATCCCCTAGAACTAGCCATTATTACTGGTTTTAGAAACAAATTTAGCTTGACTCTGATAGTGGTATTACTTCTTTCCCTCACAGACTTGTCCAACTTGATCTAATTTTTTCAGTTTTCCCTTGTTTCAGTTAAACAAGGGAAAATGGCAATAAGCCCACAGTGTGCCATATTAGCAATTGTTGAATTTTTTGGTCTCTCTTGTTTGTTTTTTTTTTTGACTAAACCCCGTGATGCAGAAATCCCCTCTGTGCACAGTGTGGGCCCCTCACTGGGGCCCTGCATTGACTGGGGCCTCTTGGTGCCGCTGTAACATAATTAGTGACAATAACAAGTTTGTGGTTGAGTTATAAAAGGAGGAGATAGTACAGCAAAACCAAATTCCCTTTTCTGGCTGTGCCTCCTACTGACTCATCTGTCACTTGTGAAAACTGCTTGCTTTTAAGTTCCTGCTGTTTCTATGCATGACAGAAGATACTCAAGGGCCTCCAGTCAGCAGTGCTTTTACAAAACTGGGAACAAAACAGTTCAGTACAGCAGGAGACAGGTTGTCCAGTGAAAACAGCAGTAACTTCTCTAGCTCTGCAGATGATTATTTCAGGCACTAATTGCTATACGGTCTAATTCCCCAATGTAAACAAGTATGTAATTGTGTTTTCAATACAGAATGTAGAGAAGGCTTGGAAGGGAGGGTGGAACAGATTATTAATGTGTTGGCACAGGGGGTTGGCCCTTCTAAGGAGGTGGCTGCAAAATGCTGAGGGAAGTTTTCTGTGTGTCACAACCATGGCAAAGCCTGGTGGCAGGTGAACAGAAGATTGTCACTCATTTATTTTCAGAGAAGACAGCATGTGAAACCATTCTTTTTCTTTTGCTTTACAGAGTCATCAATGAGCTGATAGGAAATCTGGTTGGACACCTGTATTTCTTCTTAATGTTTAAATATCCAATGGATTTGGGAGGAAGGAATTTTCTGTCCACACCTCAATTCCTGTAAGCTGACTAGATTCTTTACCTCACTATTTGTTTGGTCCAATTTTTTGTACGGTTCATCAGACATATATTTGGTGGGATTGTAAAGTATAAAGTACTTTGCTAAGTCAACCTTCTTCAGACTCTTATATTGACTGAGCTGGTGAGTCATAAAAAATGTTGAATTACTTGTAAATGGCCCATGTGGGAGTTCTTTGTTGCCCCTTGGGATGACTTACGTCTTTACCCACTCTTAAGAGTGAGAGTAAATGTCATAGTTCTGCAGTTGAATTGAGCTGCAGTAAAGAGAACTCCCTAACAATTATCAGATGGTATATAAAAGAAGTTTTATCCTGTAAATGATCTGTTTTCTGTGTCCCCATGTATCATTATAGTAGCTACCAGTTCAGCAATGTTTAACAATAAGAGTCAGCTGTAGACTTGTTCAGGGCTATAAATGATTCTGCTTTGCAGTCTGTACCAGTCACCCTCACTGGGACTGCAAGTCTTGTTTTTTGAAGTGCTTTTTCTTGAGATATGTTCATTGTTTTGGCATTGAAATACTATGATCAGAAGCCAAAGTTTGTAGTTCAGTTGCCTTTGTCCGCATCCTTTTGTGCTGCAAATACTCCTCTATTAAACTTCAGTTAGCAACTCAGTTAACCCTTTTCGTAGTATAGTGTTGAATTACAGTTATATTTTCTGTACAAGTTTCAATGAATAGGGAAGCTTTATATTCTAATTCTGTGCTTGCAAGCCCATCTGGTAAACCTAATTTTCCATAAAGATTAGAAGACAAGGTTGTTTTTAAAAATGTCTTTCAAGGTGGCAACAGCTCTGAAACCGCCCTCAATCTTGCTGGTTCTGTGCAATTCTCTCGTCACCGTACACATCCCAGAAATGGAAGTTTCCCAGTATTTCCCTTTGTCAGTGTGCTGAGGGCTTAGATTTGGCAAGAATTCTCTGAAGTTCCGATGGGAAAAGCCTGTTTTATTATTAAGTATATCAGCTAAGAGTAAGTGCATGGAAAAGTAGAAAGCACAGCCTCACCATTTACCTGCAAGGTACAGCTGTTTCTCTAACTCCTCCTGCTCTGGTTTGTCCTAGTTACCGCTGGCTGCCAAATAGGAGAGGAGGAGTGTCGGGCTTTGGTGTCCCTCCCGCCAGCATGAGAAGGGCTGCAGAAGATCAGCAGGGTGGTGGAAGACACAACTGGGGCCAAGGTTTCCGGCTAGGGGACCAGTGAAGAATTCCTGCCCTTGGAAAACAGCAACTCTTTGGTTTCAATTGGATGTAAAAGCGACCGTTCCTGCTGCAGAGCATGCTTAAGAACTGAGCTCTCTGTTGTACTCTTGGATTTAACTGATTAGAAAGAAAGAATGTTTCTGGTTCAAGAGCAAATTAAAAACTCCAGAAGGAAAAAAATGTAGATCTTGCTCCAGGTTAGCCAGTAGTGTCCAGTGTGATTCTGCCATTAAAAATAAGCCTTCTTTATACAGTATTGTCTGTCGCAACAGGATCCACTGGCTGTCTTGTTCTATGATGTGATGGAACAAGATAGTGGTGTTCTGTCTTGCCTGGTATGTTTAAAGCTTTGTTGACCACAGTAAAGTAAGAATCTAGTGTGAGACAAATGTCTCAAACAAGCCCTGAAGTTTAGGAAGCTGACTTTTTCCATAGCTGTGCTTAAGTCCCAGGGTCTCTCTGCTGCATTCATAAAGCAAATTGCAAATGTTTCATTTCTGTTATTAAGCTGTGTTTTTAGCAGAGCTGTTTCTTGCCATGCAGCATTTGTCTTACCTGCTACAATCATGGGCTGGGCAAGGGCTAAGGGTTAGAGTGCTTTTCTTTGAAATGGCAATAACAGATACTCTCAGAATTGAAATCTCTGAACTCTTCATGGCATGCTACAAAGCTTGTTCTGGTGAAACTGAAGTCTGGCATGTTTTTTCCCCCACAGATCTGTGAATTCTTGGCTTCAAGGTTTCTCTTTTGATTGCCAAATTGGGTAGCATAAATACTGCTTAAACTAGAAAATGTAACATTGTTGTGGTTAGGGGTACTGACTGCAGCGTTGTTTAACTGAATATTCAACTTTATCTTAAAAGCTTTAAGACATCTAAGAATCGAAGCTGGAAATAATCTTTTGTAGGGTGAAGATACAATATAACAGGTTACTGCAGGACTTTCATTGTCAAATAAGTAATTGCATACACTGTTTATTAGTATCTACTTTTTTTGATAAAAATTTTTGTCATGGAAAAGGGAATGATTCTGTACAGTAGTTTTCCTTGCACTGGGTTCCCATGGGCAGAGCATATGGCTAAGATCCAGGAAGTTGTAATGCCAGCTTGTTACTGACTCACTGCATGCTCTTGTGCAAACTTCTTAGTTATCTCAGTTTTCCCAGCTGTAAGGAGGACTCGTGCATGTCTCACAGCATTCCTGCAAGACAGCTGTCCCTGACCTTCCTAGCTGGGAGCTGCTAGTGAGCAAGTCAGGCTTAGGTTTACATAAATCCAACACTTCAGCTGGGAACACAGTTACTCTAAGCTTAACCAAGACTTCTAAGTCAGAATGTAGTTGCTCACTTTTTGTTTCGTAGTTGGAGGAGGAAGAGTGTTGTCATTAGGATAAGTTTCAAGTCTGACTGAATTGCCCTTTAGCATTTGTCTGTTGTTTTACTGGGTAGGTGGGGCACAGAAAATTCTGCCCCAGCTTAAGTATCTCAGGTGACTGTAAGTAGGTGAAGTGAATCTGGGCTGATACATTTTTATTGCTATTTTGCTTCTTCACTAAACTTGGGTTCTGAAGGTGTAAAGACTTGTAAATACTAAGTGATGCAAAGCCGAGTGGAAAATAAGCAGTTAGACTGGACATTTTAAAAAATACATGTTCTGTGTCTTCACTGCAACTCAGTTATGTTGATTTGGCTCACGGAGAAATGTAGAAAACTGGTAATGATCATACTGTGTGCTTAAGTTTTACAGGAACTTGGAGTTTAGAAATCACCTGCCATTTTTGTCTATTTGGTGAGTTTTAAAGATGCTCTTGTATCTTTCTTTGTGTAAAATGGTAGGTAGAAAAGAGGAGTGCAGTGTTGTAAATACAGATTTATCGTGACCAACAGCTGTTATTTGATGTGGCCTTGAATAGTCTGAGCAGCATTGTTTTGATAGGAGTCTTTTTAGTCATAGGAATATCACAGCCTCCAAAGCATTTGTCTTCTTTTTGAGTCAGGACCCAACTTTTAAGTGAAGATGCAATAGTTTGTGACTCTGTTAAACCCCTGGCACACTCAAACTGCAGAATATCTCTGTACAGAAGGCCCAAAGGAAGGCTTGACTGAGAGAAAGCACAACAAGAGGCGTTGTACTGGCCCACTGCACTGCATGGAGTCTTGGTTTCTAGTGTGTCCTCCTTCTCTAAATTGAGAGGAAAAGGTTTGTAAGGAAAAATAGACTTCTTATAAACCTTGATTAGCTTCTGAGCTGCTTCAGGTCAATTTACTTTGTTTATGGAAAATTCACTCCAGAATTCCATATAACAAGTTCTCTTTGTTTCTCAGTTTGTCACTTGACCTGAATTGCTGTTTGTCCTCCCACATACATTAATAATGGCAGTTTCTTGTTAAAATGAGTACATCCTTTCTTATTTTGTACAGATAATTTCCCTTTTTGTAATCAATTTTTGTTGGCAAAGTTTTAAATTAAAATTTTAATCTCTGTTACTGTCTTTGTTTTGCTAAATCGAATTTCAGCTTAAGGCAAGCCTTGTGATCTGCAGGTCTGTGGGTATTGTCTGACAGCTGCACTGTGACACCATCTCCCACTGTTGATAAAAGTACTCAAGAAAATGACCTGATTTTGGGTGAGAGTCTTCTCTGATCAGTTGCAAAATCATAAAGGCATTTTCTGTGTCTCTGTTTACACTGTGAGTTTTGACAGACTGTGTCCTTCCAGGGCTATTACCATTTTACAGCTGTTTTTTATATACTTGATTATTAATCCTTTGTCATCTGGGAGAAAGCATCTTTCTACTTACCCTCAAACTTTGTGGGATTGATACAGATCACTTACTTTTCCAGAGGTAAGCTTGGAATTCTGCAATACCCTCTCTGTCCAGACTTATGTGCACAGCTGCCAGAATTCCTTTTGAGGCTCTTACTGTAGCTGATTTGGAGATGGACACATTGGGCACCCCCTGACTCTTCCAGCCCTCAGCGTTCATCTGACTGCACTTTTCCTGTTTGTTACTGTAGTGGCATCAAAGAAAATCATGGACTTGGTACATAAAGCACTGTATGAATTAGTTGTGCTCCTTGTACTGGAAAGGCTGGGTCCATACTAAATAGAAGAGTGTGGCAAGTGTGTGCCTCTTGATTTTGCTCCAGCTGCATAAAGAGTCAGCAGAAGAGCCAAGAACATGAAATCAAATACTTATCTGTCATTCCTGTCACTTCGTCTTGGCAACAGCTCCTCTCTCAGCACAGCTCAGTGATGTGGTGTTCCAGTGACTTAATAAGAAATTATCTGTTGTCATCCAATGGTTGCACTAGGAAAACTGAGTCTTTCATTTTCAGGGGAGTATATTGTTTGCACTGCAACATAAGATTCTTTCTGTGTTTTGTATTGCTGTGTACCTTACCAGGGAGGAAGATTGCTTTGCCTTGGTGGTTCAGGTAGTGAGCTGGAGAGATACACTCCAGTTTACAGTCTGAAGCTTCTGATACAACAAGTCACTTTGTAATGACTTTGTAATCCTGTTCTGCATCCATAAATCAAGATGATTCATACTCTCCCTTGTTCTGTGCTAGACTTAGGATGATGGATCCATCTGTACTTGCCATAGTATGACAGAGCACTAATTTTGGTGATCTTCTTAGCATTGCTATTGCCTGCACTAGTAAATGGATTTTCTTGTTCTAAGTAAGCATCCCTAGATTCTTATTTTGCTATGGAGGATAGTAACAGTGTGAAGTTCAGAATTGAGTCTGTTGTCATGATTTGATTAATTAAGCTAAATACTGTAATATGTGCATATTAATCAGAAGTACTTACATCTAAAAGGTGATGATGTGCTGTTCTCTAGAATTGAAAAGATGAGAACACTTCAGCTGCTTATGTTTTTCAAGCACACTGTTCAGGTGATGAAAGGAATTCCATTTGCAGCCATGGCTCACCCTTTCATCATCTGGAACAGGATCTAGGAGTTGTTACACTACTTGGGAGCAAAGGTGCATGAAAGAGCTGTAGCTGTGGGATGCTGGCAAGGCCTCTGCAGAATCTTGTTGATGTTGGGTGGGGAGGAGGGAGAAAGTGATGATGAAACCTTAATTCTGGTGCTTCATATTTTTATTTTGCCCGTCTCCAAAGGACAAGGCACTTCCAAAATGCCATTAGAATCAAATCAGATTTTAAGGCCATGTTTCTTTGACTGCCAGACCAATCCTAACCCTTTGTGATGAGGATCATAGCCACTGGAGGTAGTGTTCAAAATCAAAACCATAGGAAGTAGTCCTTTTGCATCTGAATATTTACAAGTATTTCTTAAGAGGATGTGTGTATTTGGTTCTTGGATTGGGTGTGGATTAAAGGACAGCAGATGGATCCTTCTGTGAACGGTTTCACTGACTTGTCGTTGCCCCTGGAGGTGTGAGGATGCCTGTGCCAATCCTTGGGCTTATCAAGTTGCTTTGTACATCTCTTCACACTAGAGAATTCACATCACCTTGTGGCATTTAGTTAAATGGAGGAAGTTTCTTTGCAGTTTCTTTCCCTTTGGTTTCAAGTTATTGTATCAGTCAGCCCTCCTTAATGAACCCGAAGCTAATTAGTAGTTAACCCTAACAGACCCCTCAGCCTCTCTCAAAATCAAAGCTCCCTCACCTACTCTAACTGGAAAGGTTTTTTGTAGCACTTGTCTTCATTAAGACTGGCTGGCCTGGCACTGCTCAGTGTTGGTGTTGTGAAACCTCCCTGGGGCCATGGGGTGTGGAGTTCACAGAGGGCACAGGAGGGGTTAGGCTGCAGGGGCTGCTGCCTCCTGCAGTCTGTAGAGTGCCCCTCCTGCACAGTGCGGTTCCCATCCAACAGAGGATCTCGGATCAGTGCAATCCCAACTGCTTCAGTTCCTGGTGCTTGTGCAGGTGTGCTCATAGCCCCAGGCTGTGGGGAACAGGTACTGTGATGGAGAAATGCAATTTGGGTTACATCGTGGCTTTTTTTTTTCTCTCCTCTCCTCTCCTCTCCACTCCACTCCTCTC
>WAAG01082883.1:25727-38588 GCA_013390105.1 Tichodroma muraria
TCTCCTCTCCTCTCCTCTCCTCTCCTCTCCTCTCCTCTTTAGGGAAGTAGTGTGGTGTTGGTGTATGAATGAGGTAGAGAAGCCTAAGGTACTGTTTTTTCAGGTGAAAAAAATAATTTAATCAGGAAGGGATCTAAAGGTGCTGAGAAGCTGTGTTTTTAACTGGACTTGGGAATGGGAAAGAAAAACATTAATCAGGGCTTGTATTCATTAAACAAAGAATGTTTTTCAAAAAATGCTTTTTCATCTGCAGTATAGGCTCAGAAAGTGGCAGTCTCCATTCAGACTGCAAAGAAAAATGATGTCTGTCTCTGTCCTCACCTACTGAATCCTTAACCCTACAGAAGATGAAGGGGCAAAGGGAGACACTGCTTAGTATTTGTACCCCCAGCTGGTCTCAGGGATGCGCCTTTGGCTGGAAGGAAGCCTTGATTGTGTGCCTGTTACACCCCTTTACCTGTCTTCCTAAGCGGTTGTCCATTGGCTCTGAACTGCCTGTGCATACTGCTGTTAAGAATTTAAGCAACTGCAAAGAGAAAATGGCATGTGTGTGCCTTGGACATTGGCCTTATTTGTTTTAGGGGCTTAAGCTAAAGAGTTAGCTTTAACTAATGTTAATGTTTTGGTATTTTCACTCTGGAGCATTTACATACAGAATAATTTTCTTAAATCTGATTCAAAGCTTGGCTGCTAGAGGGTTTGGGGTTTTGAATGTATAAACGTCTAGGAAAGTTAATCTTGTCATGTTTTCTGTTCTGTCTTTCTTTTCTTCCCCAAGGTATGTAAGATCAAAATCCAATTAATGTTGAAAGAGGTGAGCAAAGATTCTGGGGCAGTTTCAAGAAGCTTGAAGATCCCAAAGCTTTTTGCATCTGATGGCATAAAGAGCTTTTATTGTTCTTTCGGCCCTTGTGTTGTGTAAATTCAGAAACCAGATTACATCTTTAGGGATTGATGTTCTTAGAAGAACTTGGTCGGGATCTACAAGCAGGAGTGCAAAAGTTTTATAAGAGTTCAAACTTCTGCTGTAACTAGAAGTGCTCTGGATCATCTAGCACAGCAATATTTGGGTTTTTTTCTACTCTACAGCTCTGTCTTAGCAATATTGAAATTGAAGTGCAGCCCTTGCTCATTAACAGGGACAGACATTCCTCTCTAGCTGTATCAACATCTGACTTTGGCTTTGGTAGTACAAGATGAACACAGCCAGGGGCAGGGGCTCCCCAGGGAGACCAGCACACCTCAGCACGCCAAAAAAATCCATGGGAGCTAACGGGACTAGTGGGAGGCATGAACTGACAGTAAGCTTGATTTATTTGACTTTGCTTAGTTGGCTGGGTTGAACTGGTGGGGTTGAACAGCCTAGGAGGGAATAGGACAGAGAAGGATGAGGAAGTGGCCATAACATTTTGAGGAGGTCCTGGTTTGGCACCTCTTGGGTGCAGCCTTTCCCAGGGTATTTCAGGAAAGCCTCTTGAGATGAAAACTGCTGTTCCTGAAGGCTGTAGAAAGGAAGGCTCCTAATCTGAAAATAAAGGGGCAAAGCCTCGGTGTGTGCAGAAGGGAGGTTCTTAGCTGGAGATCAGACCTGTGTGTGCCTCCAGCATGTACAGGTTTCACTGGAACAGGATTGCAAAGAAATTGTGTGTGGGGGGGAGGTGAGGTTGCAACATGAGAGTAATTTATTTGGGTGATATTGATGAGGATGAAATGCTTCAGGTTTTTATTTCTAAAATGACATTTCAGTTATCTTAGGAGGTATAATGGGTTTTCTGTTTTGCTTTTACAAGTTCAAGTCAACCCTTAAAAGCTGAAATCAAGAGCTTACTTTTTTGATTGGGGTAAAACATTTCTGCAGCCTTTTGCTTCCAAAACTTTTATGGTGGTGGTGGTGGCTTTTCACTGCAATAAAAAAAAAAAAAGACTCTTGTCTGAGATGAGACTTGCATGTTGGAAAAAAGGCCTCACTTGAACCATTGGGTCAGTGGATTTCTATCTCCTTTGCTCTCTGAGCAGGGAGTTCCTGAAGGGGTTTAAGAACCTGTAGCTTCTGGGCAGTTTCTGCATTCATGTTGAAAGCTTCTTAGCATATCTGTTGCTCTCGTTAGGGTAATTACAACCTGATTTTTAGTTTTCCTGTATACTTTAGTTAGAACAGTACTATTTAATTTAAATCTACATTTCTTCTTTTTCATCTGAAACTGCACTTGAAGCGTTCAGGCCAAATTTAATGTTTTACAATAGCACTGGAGGAAGGAGGGATGTTCTCAGCTCTACTGTGTTGGACACACATCTGCTGCCTGCATTTTGCAGAGGCAGACAAGACTTACAGGGGCATCAGATGCACCTGCAGAATGTAAATCCTCATTAGTTTAGAGAGCCTGGGCAGGCTGGGGACTCTTCACCCATTGCCTGCTGTGACAGCCATCATATATAAAGAACTCCAAACCATTTTCAGAAGCTGTCTTGCCACTTAAAATCATGTGCCCAGTAGCAATACTGGTTTTATAGCAATTTATAATCTTTCTTGCTTCTTCTGATGGCTGTCATACAGGCATTAAATTACCAATCTCTATTTTTTTTTCACCCCTTTAGGTGATAACCAGTTTGATACCTCTTCCCTTGCTTAGGGAAGCCAGGGGAGGGGCAGGACAGCACATGGCATCTCCCTCACATTTGGTGTTCTTTAACTTGGCGCTGTTGCCACTGCCAAGATCATTTATGCTGGATACGTACCTCGCTGTATCACTGCTTTGCTTTTTTTTGACCTGAGGTGTAAATTAATCTATGGGCCAAATCACTCACTCTCTGACCTATGAAAATTTAATCTTTTTCTCTTTCAGAGTAGTACCTTAAAACTGCAAGCTTTGTTAAGTATATGCCAAAAGGTAAGCTTGCTCTTAGGTGCTTCTGGGCAGGGAGCAATCGTAAAGCTAATAAATGAGGGCAATTTTGTAGACTTGCATTTTTTTCTGAGTATGCCACTGTGTGTCTGGCTTCAGCTTTGTTAAGCATTTGCCAGAAAAACAGCTGCTGACTGGCACTGCAGCCCTGGTAAAGAGCTGGGGAATAAGGGTGGGAAGGGACTTGAAAGAAAAATTATATTGGTGCCTTAGACCTGCAGTCCCTCTTTTTGAATAGCAGTCACAACAGAGACCTTTTAGGTGTAACTATTTTTTCCCCACCCTTGTACATCTGTCTTGCAGCCTGAATGGTGATGGGTTTAAGAAGATCTTAGCCTGGGGTCATATTTGAAGGACTGATCTAGTATTGAACAAGCATGAATATCGGTTAAGAAAGGGTTACCTGCATAAGATAATTCAGGGAGAACATGATTGAAAAGAAGTGCTGATTTTTCTTGTCTGTCAGCTTGATTCCTGACTTGCTTAGGGGCTGGTGCTGGTGTTCCAGTAGTATCAAATTAATATAAGTTATGCAAGGCATGGAAATAAAGCAGTTCTAGCTGGCATCAAGAAATGGATGATAAAACCTGATAAGCTCGAAGTAGCTTTTATATGTAGTTTTAGGCATGTTGGATTCTTTTTAAAAATTATTAATGCTGTGGCTGTGAAGATGAGTGAAGTTCAGTGTGCAGAATGCTGAGGAGATACTGGATTTGACTCTACATAGAACTGGGATGAGGTTCACTGAGTACTGCTGGAAAAGTCTGTTTAAAACAGAGCATGAGCTCTTCATTTAAAAACTGCCCCATGCCTGTGTCCTTAGGTTCTTCTGCAACTGCTTAGGTAAATCAACAGCTTTTGCCAAAAAGCTGGGAGGAGCACTAGGAATTATGACTGACAAGCTTGAAGCTGCAGATGGCCACAAACAGTGGCTTTGGGAGAGGTGGGAACTGCTCTTTTTCAGAAGGGGTGTCAATACTGTGGTGAAAATTTAAACACTGTGTGATTTTGCTTGATGAAGGTCAATGCAGCAGCATCTGCAGATATCCTGAATTAGTGGGTTATGCTTTTACTGAGCAAAACCATTTCTCTCCTGCTAAGGGCCACCTGGAAGTTATTTGTAAGTAAAGGAGGAAGGCTTCATCAACCTGTATGACTTCAGTTCCCAAGCCACTTGTATATTAAAAAAAGTCACCTTCTAAATGAGTAAGTAGGAGTGGGAGGTATAAGAGACTCAAACAGGCCAAAAGGCCAAACACATTATCAATAAGCCTATTCTGCTGCTGCCTAGTTGAGGACAAAATGCTGAAGACATTGTTCAGTGCCACCACCTGCTCCCTAAGGGAGAGGTGTACTTCACTTCTGTTTAGATGCTGAAATGCCCCTGAAACTCAGCCACAGGATGTGATTGTTGGGTGTCCCATGCAGGGCCAGGAATTGGACTCAATGATCTTGATGGGTCCCTTCCAACTCAGCATATTCTGTGATTCTATGAAAGCAAAATCCTCTGAGAGAAGGTGATTTGGAGATAAATTCATGTTTGTCAAAGCCTTGTCTGGGCCGTGGGGCGGTGATGTGCCGTGGTGGCAGCAGCCCACAGTGACAGCACGGCACTTTGTGGCCAGCACAGTGCTCAGTCCAGTGTCCCTCCCTCAGATAGCACAAAATTGCTCTCCGTGAGTCCGAAAAGAGAGCAATGATGTCCAGGTTCAAGTGCAGGCCAAGTATGAAAACAAAACAAAGATTCAGCAGCCTCCTGTGATTTAGATGGACAAAACTCCCACGTGGGAGGACAAAACTACGCTCTTTGGTTAAGTGCTTATCGTTCTTGAAGCTGGCACAGCAGAGCAGCAGTCCATGCTTCAAAAAGCAAAGTAATTAATTCTCCTTACTCTCAGCTGCAGCAGTCTCCGATGTGCAATGCTGCACTGCAACCAGGCATGGAGAGACTTTCTTCCCAATCAAAAGAAGTATTCATTTTCTGCTCTGATACAGCAGGGTTGGTCTTTCTGTTAATATTAATAGAGACAATGTCTTCCTTGCCTTTCCATGACCTTCAGTGTTTGTGCTTTGTGTTAAAATTTCCATTCCCCCTCCCTATTGAAATGTTGGCATTAAAAAGAAATAAAAGATTAAAATTCCTTTTGTTTAAATCCCTAATAAGGGAGCCTTAAAGCATGCCAGTCATCAGATGCAGGGTTAGGTCTTGGCTTGCACTCCTGGCTCTGGACTCTTCACCTGGGCCATGCTGGGTCAAACCTCTAGACCCCCACCCCAACACAAGTGCTCCTTGTCTGCTGTTTTGCTCAGCTGTGGTTAAAGTATGGTGGTAGCTGAGTCTGGGCTAGAGAAGAGGTTTGGAGCTGTGCCTCTCAACCTGGGGTATTTCTACTCACTCTGTATAATGGGACTGACAGTGCCAAAAACTCTGACATCCTACTTGTCCCTCCTTCAGATGTTCCAGTTGTGTCCCCTTGCTCTTAGCATGTGCAGTGGCCATCTCCAAATGTGTCACAGACAATAATGAATAACTATACCAATCAATCAAAATTAGTGCTGATTTAAATTCCTGCCCCAGAGCTGAGATGACAGAGACTGCTGGGGTTATGGGAGGGCTTAAAAAGCAAAGTATGTCAAATTTGAACATTTAGGTACAGATATGTTACATGCCACTGTGTGGCAAAATGCCTTTTGGTATTAAGGATTTGGTGTGAGTGGTTCAGGGAGGCCAAAGAGGCTGAATGGTTCTATGCTTCTTGGTCTGAGAAGATAACAATGCTTCTAAACCATGAGGAGTTTAATTGCATGTTCTGATGTGTTTATAAAGCACCCCTTGGCAGCCTGTTACCTCCTACTATAATAGAAAAGGAAATTTCCCTCTGTGTGGGAATAAAACAGCAGCTGCAGCAATGGTCAGAAATGCTATCCAGAGTGGGGAGAGCACCTGGCACCTCCCCCTGGGGTTCCCTGTGCTGGTTTTGGTTGTGGTAGAGTTAATTTTCTTTACAGTAGCTAGTTTGGGGATATGTTTTGGATTTCTGCTTCATTGAGTTGAATATGGCAAGGTCCCTTCCAACTCAAACTACTCTATGATTCTGTAATATCCCAAACCATTGGTCATCCTCAGCAATAAAAGTGGGGGGAAGAAGGAAGGAAGAATCGGATATTTGGAGAGATTGTGTTTGTTTTGCAAAGTGGCTGTTAGGCATGGTGGGGCCCTGTTCTCCTGGAGATGGCTGAACACCTGCCTGCCCATGGGATGTGGCTAATGAATTCCTTGTTTGCTTTGCTTGTGTACATGGCTTTAGCTTTACCTACTAAACTGTCTTTATCTCAACCCACAAGTTTTCCCACTTTCACCCTCCCAATTCTCTTCCCCATCCAGCTGAGGGGCAGTGAGTGAGCAGCTGTGTAGGGCAGAGGTGCCAGCTGGGGTTAAACCACACTGCACAAAATGGGTCTCTGGGAAAGGAAGATGGATGGAGATGTTCAGGAAGAGACTTAAAGGTGGAAGGAATTAAGGCAGGAAGGTGAACACTTTGCCTGGAGAATACACATCCTGGCGGGATAGTGTGGGATGAGGGTCTCTGAGAATCCCCAGTCCCATGCTGCTCATTTCTGCCCTTGTGCCTTTGCACCTTGTGGGAAAGGCTTTGGGTGAAAGGCTTAGAAATGCCAATGAAACAGCAATGATTTGATACAAATATAATATGAAGCTTCCTTGCTGGGAAGTCAAGACTAGGCCAAGCTGAACTCAGCTCTTGCCTTCGACACATTTATTCAGCAGTCTTATAAATACCTACATACATCTCAGTTTCTCTGTCCATAAATTTGGGTTAATGCTATTATTCCTTTAGCTGTCTTATAGATGTTTGCAAAACAATTTTTTTTTTTATATTAAAATTGCTGCACACTAAATTTTACATGATAATATTGCACTGGGATGATCTAGACTTTTAAGAAGTATTTAAAAAAATAGAGTAAGGTGAGGGTGAGTTTGTGTACTGAGGAAACTACAAAGATGTCCCATTTACTGTGCCTGAGCCAGCTTGCTGGATGTGTTAGGTACATGTAAATGATGAGAATTTTAATATAATTGTAAGTACCATTTTGGTGCATCAGTTTGAGGGAAATAAGAAAACCATAGACCCCCCTGCTTTTGCTTGCTGTGCTCAAGGCGTGCTGTGTGATTTGCTCTGACAATTACCCGGTCACTCAGTTCTTACCTCTGTCCCAGCCAGAGCTTGCAATAATCTGATTGGGATATGGTTCAACTGCATAACACCCGAGAAACCCTGCCCGGTGCTTTTTACGCTGCTTTTTCATTCCTTCACTGCATATCTCACATTCTCTTGCTTTCACTGAATGCATTCACTTTTCCTGCTGTATTATGAATATTTTCAGTTATGCTCAAGAGCCACAGGTCCCACTCATAACTGTTTTCCATTAGTCTCTGACCAAATGAGTACAGAAGATTTCCCACTCAGGTTTCTCTTTTTACCCAGCAGATAGTAAAAAAGTTCCTTTCCATTGCTGGTATGCTCTTTCCTTGCTAACAAGATGCCAAATGGACTTCCTACAATGTTGCCTTATGTGCTTCTGAAATTTATTTTTTTCCTCCTTCTGTAATCTGTTAAGATTTCAGGATGCATCTTTTTGCTACCTAAGAATATCTGAGAGCTACAAGAAGATAAAGAATGTGTAAGTGGTTAAATTTCTACTGATGGCAAATATAATGTACAAATGTTACTTATCTTGGTTGCCATTTTTCCTGTGTATTTCTCTAGATTTTTAAGTTATCATCACATAATTATCATTATGCTCATAATCACTCAGATTTCTTGTATAACCCAGCACTTTCCTTCCAGTTTGTACAGGTCCACATGATGCTGGGACATTCCTTCCTAGATTAATCCTTGCAACTGCTGAGTTTCATCCTACAGGTGCGGGTTTCTTGCACCACTCACAGGCTGACTTTCAGAGTGACACATTAAATGAAATTCCCAAAGGTCAGAACTGGAGATCTGAGGTTAAAAATGGTGCTACTGCAGAATTGTGACTGAAAAGTGAGGAACTTTTTTTCTTTTTCTTCCTTAAAAGAATACAGTTTTCCTTAAAAACAATTTATTTTTTTTTGAGCAAACCAAACGGAATAATTTAGACTGCAGGGAGCTTATAGTTGCTTCAGTTGCTGCCCCAGACATTCCCAAGGCTTGGTTAAATGGGGCTTTGAGCCACCCGATCTAGTGAAAGATGTCCCTGCCCAGTGCAGTGGTGATGAATCAGATGATTTTTAGAGGTTCCTTGTGATCCAAACCATTCTGTGATGCTCTTCTCTGTTGTCTGAGTGGTCTCTCACTATTTACATTTAATAAGGCTTCTGACATGTCTAAATTGTGTGTTATTATGTACTTGGATCCCCCAGATCTTCAACATCAGTAATGAGCTTCCTAGCATCTTAGGGACTGAGCAGAAGTAATGTGTATATATAACGAAAATCCATCCTTTTGTCAGCAAAAATCAGATAAAATTAAAAAAGTAGAGTCACCTAATTCAAGTCGTTACTGACTTCCCAGTGCTGGATTTTTCTACAAGCCACATTTTAGTCTTGTACAAGTTTAAAAATCTGGTTTATTTTTATTTTGTGTCTAACTGGATTTATTCTGATTAAAAAATTTCAACACTTAGGTTAAAACGCATTGTGGAAGACATCAACACCTGAGCACCAGGGACTGCTGGTGCTGGGGGACTCTGCCCAGGAGAGGCCGTCCCGAGCCGTCTCCTCGCTGCAGGACTTTGCCAGGACAGGCCCTGCTCGCCGTGGTGCCAGCTCCAGGCTCCGGGGATGCAGGGCTGTGTGGGAGGAAACTCGGTGTCAGCAGCCTGTTTTCATCGTGTGCAGTGAAACCCCAAGGCCACGGCCGTCCCTAATGGCTGCCACGCACAAACAATGTCCCGATTGTCCCTCGCCGCTTGGACTCTCCTAGAAACGCAGTCACTGTGTCTGTATTAATTAAAAACAAAGCCTGCTTCCAGCGCCCAGCTCCTGAACCCATTCCGGCTGCCACACTGAAGCAGCCTCTGTAGGGACCTGGGTTGCTTTAAGCTCAGACAAAAGGGGTCCTGAGCTCAGCTTTCCTGGGGTCTGAAGGTTTAGTACCAGACCACGACCTGCCTGCACAAACTCCCTCAGTGCCACCAGGCTGGCAAAGGCTGTGCCAGTCTCTGGCCAGCCTGTTTGCTGGGGAACAGCTTCAGACTTATTATCTGTGTGATGACAGACTGCAGGCCCACTGCTATTGTTTTATTTGAATTGCAGAGATCTTAAAGAGCCCCAGTCCTGTGCCTTAATCCACTGTAACTGGGATGTACAAATACAGAAAAACCCAGGTGGGTCTTGTTCTTCCTAAGCTCCCTAGGACCACTGTTCGTTAAGCAAAGTAGGTCAGTGCTCCAAACACACAGACATTCAACACACAGCAGACAGGAGAGATGCATACTGGAATATTAAGCCATGGAGTGGCTGTTAAAATCTTCATAAGGGCTATTAAAATATTACCCTCCTTTCGTACAAGCAATGGAAACAAAAGTGTTTCCACTTTTAGTTTCAGTTACAGCTTTGGAGTTCTGGACAAGGATCTTCAGTTGCATTTTCTCTTTGGTCACCTGACCTGTGCATCCATGACTACACACGCCTCAGCCTCTGCCCTGCACGTGATCATCTGAGCTGTGTGTGATGGGACATGCATGCTCCCTGTCTGCCAGCCTTTGCCCTGGGACCAGCTGATGTCACTTCCCCATCTTTTGCTGCTGACTTGTGACACACAAATGCAGCAAGCAAGTGCTGCCCCATCCAATCACTCCTCTTCAGCAATGAACCAGACAACTTTATTGCAGGGGAATTCACTTGTTGCCACCCACTGCAAACCTTTCTCTACACTCTTATGTTGTGCTGATGATTAATAACAATAACTATATATGGGTGAAGCACAGGGGGAGGTTTCATTCATTCATTCAGTTTGTGAATCTGCAATCAAAATAAAAGGTGTTCCCCAAAGGCTGATTCCCAGGCACTATCTGCATCCTTCCTGCAGGAAAGAGCTGACTGACACAGGGAAATAAACATTAGTATTCACGGAGTTCACTTTAATAGTTAGTATTTGCCAAGCCAAGTCCTGCAAAACCAGTAAAACCCTCACTGCAGCTCTAAAGATATCAAGCTCCCGTGCACCAAGTTTAGGTGGAGGTTGGGTGGGGTCTGGTTTTTTTTGGTTTTATTTATTTATTTTTAGAGTAAAACAAAAGAGTTGAGAAAAAAGTTACCAAAAATTTTAGCCTTTGTTTTATTGAGTTACAACAAATGAGCAACAAGTTAGAAAAGTTGGATTTATTCAAACTCCCTAGCATCCTATTTGTGCAGTGTACTGAAAGGTGGGGAAGTTTTCCAACCCCAGCTCATCAGAGGAATGCACTGGACAGCTCTTGCACCCAGGCTCCTGCTCTCCCTCCATTCCCTCCTCACATGTGCACAGACAGACATCCCCACACAAATCCAGATTAGCAGTATTTGAAAAAAAGTGCACTCAGGAACCTAGGAGTGACCTAAAAATTTAGTGGCAAGGGTTAATAAGAAACTTCTGTTGTACGCTACAATGTCTAAAGCTGGAGGGCAGACTGCTGGTTATGGTGTCCATCACTGCACCAGCCAAAGAAACACAAGTAAGTTTGGATTATGAAGCATCCTAATTTCCTCATTCCAACCCCTCTGGGAGTTGTACTGCATGTTTAAACAAAAAGTGCTACAAAAACCCCAAAACCAAACCAATAATCAAAAAAATGCATTTTAGCCAAATCATCAGAGACCCACAGCTGGGGTTGGCTGGTGAAAAGTGAAGTACAGGAGAAGACTTGCCTTGTAGGAGCATGGAAAAGCAGAGATTTAAATACTTCCATCAGTAGCAGGCGGCCATAGAACAAAACAAAAAAGTCAAAACAACAAGAGAAAAAACAAAAAAAAACAAACCCCACTGCTCCAGAACGTGTTTTACTGGTCTGAAATGTAAACTGGAGTGGGGATCTGGGCTCAGGTGTTGATCTGCACCAAGACAATGCCAAAAGATTGCAACTCTTTCTTAAAACACTTCAGGAAAAATCTCCCTCCTCCACAAAAGACACTTCCCTCCCCCCAACCAACCCCAAAATTTCTCAATTGCATTATATGCAAGAATAACTTGCACCTATTAAAAAAATTAACAAAAATTTTATGTTGTACAAATCTATTCCAGTAGAGGAAGAGGCTGGGCAGGAAAGTGGATGGGAGAGAAATTAAGAGAAAACTATGTACAAAAGGACCCCTTCCTCTTTCTTTCTTCTTTTTTGTAATGCAGTAGTAGGACTTTGGCACTATCAACAATTCCATGATGACATTCCATGAGAGTATTTCTCACTGTGCCTCCACAAGCACGGTTTGAGACTTGGAGTCACAACACACTCTCTCACCCAGGCAGGAAAACAGAGTTTTCTTCTATTTTCAGACAGCATTGCTCCTTCAACATCAGGACAGTGCAGGTGAGGAATATCCCTGCAAAAATTATAATAGCAGCATATTATTTTTTAAGGCACTATGAACTGTTTGAGCTGTTAACTATGATGAGATCTGGTTTACATCCCTGCACATATGGTAACACTATTTTGTGTTAACTGTACCCTGAGGCCTATCCTCATGTGGTAGGGAGTTGCATTTTTGCTGCATGTAACACCCAGCTAATAATCCCCTATAGACTTCTAACAGGGATATACAGTCCAGCCTTGGCTCAGGCAGATCCCCACACTGACTCAAAGATGCTGCATGCACGTGTTTGGGGCAACTATTTGCAGTCACAGGATAGACAGTGGTAAACCCAAGAAGACTTCAGGCCTTTCTTCCCTTGTAATACTTTTTTGTTTTACACAGTTTTAGAAAATTACACAAACTAAAACACAATGAAAGTTGGACATGCCTGTGCTCTGCAGAGCAGCTTCCTGGTTCTGCTATGACTCCTGCACCTACATAAAGGCTGCATAATTGGACCAGAGATTAAAAAATGACCCCTCAAAACCCAATCTTCAAATAGCCACCTATTCACACATATCCCCAGTTCCCAGCAAAAAGCAAGGGCTCTATGACAAGGATTATGCTCAGTTTTTCCACACTGAGGTGTGACTGTGCAAGAAGTGCAAACATCCTCTTCACCCACCCTGCAGCAGTGCTCACTGAAACTTGAGCTAACTCCTTATTTCACACCTCTTATGGATGTTGCTACCTGGTCTGTTATTTCCCACAAAAGCAGTGAACTCTATCTGGCATCTGCAATGCAGAAAGCAATGCAGTCAAGCCCAGGAAAAGGCCATAGGCTTGCACCAACATCAAGGGGAAAAGTCCTCCCCCCACCCTTGAGACCTTACCACAAGGCCCCTGTTCATCCTGACTCACTGGAAAATTTTAACTGCTGCACTGGGTTTTGCTTCTCCCTCTGAAATCCTTCACTATATCAGAACTTGGGTCTCTAATGCACCTCACTTGTTTCAGGGGAAAAAGCATGTCCTCCCTACTTCAGCCTCATTCCCTCAAATGTTTTGGGGTGACCTGAATTCTGCAAAAAACACTGGTCAATCCCATGCCAAGTTACTTCAGGATGCTGACTTGGAGCCCCAGCACCAGTAGCAGACTCTACTGTGAGCTTTCTAAATGAAACCCTAAACCTCAAGAAAAGTGAGAACTTGCAGAAAGTGAGAAATCCCAGTGATGTTCACTTTTGGTGGTTTCAGACACTGAGGAATGCACTAGGTCACTGGCAAACAAGTGATCTCAGCTCCTGCAACAGTGCAGAAGGGGCTGGAGATGCCAAGAGGACCCAGACTACCTCTGATGCTCAGTATCATGCATTCAGCAGATGCAATGGATGACTGCCTTCAGGCT
>WAAG01082883.1:41829-62121 GCA_013390105.1 Tichodroma muraria
TTTGCTTGCTTGCTTTTGCATAAAGAAGCATCTGTGTCCTAGGCCCTTCCCCCAGTGACCTTTTGTTTTCAACATGGCAGGATGCTGCAAAGGAAGGACCCGAGATGCAAAAACAGGCATAGCCTCTATTCAGTGATCTCTCAGCAAGGGGGATATTAGCACTAGAGCTACTTACTATTTCTTCACGTGGCTCAGCTAGCATGTTTTATGTAAAGTGCTTCAGAGGTTATGTAGATTGTTTAAAGGAAGTTTTAAGGTTTAATCACTTACTACAAAAAAAAAAAAAAAATTATGAAAACTTCCCTTATCTAGGACTTGACCCAAAAGGAGATAAGAAACAAGGCAAATGGCACTAACCCCTCCTCTACCATGCAGTTAGCTTTAATTTACAAGCAGAATGAGTCTCCCTTGTGTTCAGGCATCCAGCAGGCACAAGCATCCGGCAGGGATGGGCTCCAGGGATTTACAGTGAAGTGGGGCTACAGAATGCTGGAAGCTCACCCCGACAAAGGCAGGCTCAGAGAAACAGAGCACCCTCAGCATTACCTGTCTATACGTGGGAATTGTCTCCAGATATACTTTCAGAGTCCAAGTCTGCCAGCTCTGTGTGGCCCTCAGGGGCCGTTTGGCTCCAGCTGTCCGTACAGTCCGAGGCAGCGTCATCCTCGCCCACCGTCACCTCCACCCAGTTCACCTCCGCCGGCTCCTCGTTCTCCTCACTGCCGCGGCCATCGTGGCTGTTGCACTCCACCCTGTCCACACCCTCTGCTTGATTCCCCAACAAAGAGTCTTTCAGTGGCTCGCAGTCTCTTTTTGCTCTCACCACTGGCTTCCCCCCATTCTCTTCATCCAGTTTTTTATGCTCCTGGTAATGCTGCCGAGACACCTCATTACCATTCTTTGGACTCTCAACGTGTTTTGAGCTCTTTTTCTGGCTTTGCTTGTTATGACCATCACCAGCATACTGCTGCTGGTACTGGTCAATCCATTTAAGTGACCCTGTTCTTAGCGAAGACCGGTTTTCCTTGAACCAGCGAACTATTTCAGTTCTTGTGAGCCCAGTCTGAGATGCTAACTGGTCATATTCCTGGGGTGACGGCCACTGGGTCCTTGCAAATGTGCTTTTCAGTAGATGAATTTGCTCTTGTGTTTTCTTCAATGTGGTGGAGGACCCTGATAAAGCACCAGGGAGCTGAGAGCTACACAGAAGTTCTGCCTGGCTTATTGCACCATTGGGAGTTCCTTGATCCTTAATTTTTCTGTATGATCCCATTGAGTCCAAGACAGCTTGCTCCATGCTGTCCCTTATCTTTCTCCGCTCAGAGAACCATGAATCTATCTCCCTCCTACTCAGCTTAGTCTCCACTCGAAGCCTGTCCAATTCTCCCTGGGTAGGAAAAGAGCATTTTAAGAAACTCTCCTCAAGGGCCCTAAGCTGCTCTTGAGTTTTCTCTTTGAATCTCTGGGGAGTAAGATCCGTGTACGGGTGAAATGACCGGCTATGCCGACCAGCTGAAGGTGCTATTTGATCTTTCCCTAAAGCATCACCGGGAACTTGCACAATGCCCCTCTGACTTCTGTACCTGTGGTCACTGAACCACTTTTTGATCTCACTCCTGGAAAGACCTGTTGCCTCTATAAGCCGGTAGACTTCTGCATCATCAGGAAACTGGCTTGCCATGAAACTGGCCTTCAGCTCTGCTATCTGCTCCTTGGTCTTTTTCCGCTCACTGGCCGGTGTCACTGGAACAGCAGTCAACTTGGCAGGAATCTCAGGCACCTGAACTATGTGAGGACGCTTGGCCTCTGGGGCACTTGGTAAGGTCTGTATTGTCCTCTTTTGCCCCTGGTTTGGGGCAACAGCAAGTGTAATTGGTGAACAGGAAACAGTTGAACCATTTGACACAGGAGTCAAAACCAGGCCAGTCTGGCCTAGTATCTGACAAGGCAAAGCTGTCTGGATGATGGGCTGTGGCATTTTTGCAGTTGCCAAAGGGGCTGGCAGGACGGTGATGGTCTGGGGAACTGCCTGGATAGTACCATTGAACATCTTCTTCCTTGCTTCCTCCACTTCTTCAGGAGACCAACTTATACCATGCTTCAAACGCTGCGTAGCAAACCAGATTCGGATTTGCTCTTCCGGATGTTTTGATGCGGCGGTCAACCACGACAACTCTGCTTGCGTTGGGTAAGGAAACTTATTAAAGGAGTTGATCATGGTTGCATTAGTGTCCAGTGCAGAGTTGTATTTGGTACTGTTCAGAGGGACCGGGACCTTGGGGACAAGGTTGATATTTGGAGGCAGCTGTACAGAGGGCATAACATGGGCTAACACGTCATGGAGAAGGTCTCCGTTTATACAGGCAATAGCTTCAGTGGCTTCAGTTATGATGCGGGGGAGAGCACCATCCACGTGGTTTTCTGTAACTCCCTCTTCTGGCTTTTTAGATCCCTTCTTGGTTTCCCCTTTAGGCTTTCCCAGTTTCATCACTGGCACTTTATTTGCACCGATTCCCCCATGAAATGAATCATCACACTCTGCGTTTTCTAGCCCACTGCTTGTGACAGTGACATCATTAGTGGTGGCCTCAATAGACTGCTCTAAAACAGTCTGATTATTGCGTTTAATTAATTTCAGTTTAAAGTTAGTCTCTCCTGGGTGGTATTTTGTGTTGTGGTCAGATAAAGAATCGTATTTTTTGGTTGTGAAGTTGCATTCAGCACAGACATACAGGGGGTTGAGAATGACATTTGGATGCTGAGTGTCAACGTGCTCTGTAAACTCATTTAAGTTTTGTGTCGAGTAAGGGCAGTACTTACACTCATAACCACCCTGGGGTTTCTTAGACTGATTTTCAGCTGGGGGCTTCGCCTCAACCACTTCACAGTCTTTGACTGAGTTTTCTGAAGGCCAATTTTTTTTGGAGTCCTGCTGCGATGCACCAGTCCCCTTGTCTTTAGGAGTCTCTGCGCCCTCGGCACCCTCCTGCTCCATGACTTCAGAAGTTCGCACCATACAGGGAGTTGTGGACTTTCTTTTGCTGGCCATAGCAGCTGCTGGCAGTGTGCTGTTGTCCCAGATGGTGGCTTCTTTTGACAGGGTGAGCAACCAACTCAGCAGACCTTGCAAACAGCTCCAAACTTCCCTGATTATTTGACTTTGTTTGTTTAAAGAACTTCTGCCCCAGCTGTGACCATCAGCTCCACCAGTAGACCTGTCAGCTGCATGACACCTGTGAGACAAAGCACATGTTGTTAGGCACTGATCAATAAAACACAGATTTAGCAGAAGGCCACAGCTGCAAGGCATGTGCATATTTCAGATATTGCCAAATGCCTAAGTCTTCCTCCTCCCTGCCATCATTTTAAGAGTCAAAAATCACCCCACGAAGAATAAAAGCAACAGGTAATATGCAATGAAGTGCACCACAGAAAGAAAATGACTGGAACAAATAAGATGAACAGATAGGGGATTTTAATTTCCACTAGACTCAATGTGTTTAGTTAGGAAAAGAAGACACTGCTATAAATACTGCATCTTTTTATAGAAGCTGCAATTCTATTAATTACTATTTTGAAGCCTGCAGATTTGAAATTGAGTGTGATTTATATTAAACTTAATTACTTCCCACTGTCACTTACCTTGTAAATACGTCTACTAAATGATTATGGTTACTAATGATGGGTGATTTCTAAATAAAGCTATAGGATCTGCCTTGGTTGTAAAAGTAACGGCAGAAAGAAGAGTTAATGCAAATCAACACTTCCAAAGGTCTGTGTTTTGAGAAAAGGTGGGCTCAAAGAAATGACAGCAGGAAACTACAGCAGATTTGTGGAGGCCTATCAAATCTTTTCCAGAAGATAGGTTTCCTTAAAACACCACTTTTCACTCAATATTGACAGAAATAGCTTCCAAACGCCAGTGAAGCCCTCAGATACAGGGGTAACAGGGTCCCTTTCTGAGACCCTACTAATAAAGTCCCAATTTATGCATGTCACTCCCTACAGATTTAAAAAAAGCCAAACCAAAACATTTCAAAGCTTTAGCTTTATACTGAAGCACTTTTGGAAGTTCCCGAATGCAAGAATTTTGCAAAAAGCATTTTTTGAAGGATCTGAGGCAAACATCAGTCAGAACAAGCACAAAGAAAAATGCCACCAGCTTTTTTAGGATCTCTCCACACTCATCAGGACTGGATGGAGGGGAAAAGGAGGAATTTAGTTGTCAAAAGAGTTTCATAAATCAAAAAAAAAGGTAAAAAAAAGTCACTTCCCTATCTGACAAGATGCTTTTTTAAATTTATCACCGATTCCAATTTGCTATTCTTCCTGATAAGATGGTCTCTGGTTTCACAATACTTCCACAGTCTTGATGGAAAACTCAGATTTAACAATCAAGAAGTTCTTGGAATTGAGCGGGAGACACACTGGTGTTTACAAACTGGAGAAGGACAGAAAGTAGAGAGTTGCAGAGTGGGTCAGGCCTGCACTGAATTCAGCAGAAGTGTTCTAAATGGAGAATTTGAACTAGAGATCCAACGGAAGATACCCCTACCCACTGCAGGGGGACAGACTGGACGATCCTTAAAAATCATTTCCAATCCAAACCACGATCTCATGCCTAACCAAATGCACATTTGCATCCAGAACTGAAGACACAAAGAGCTAACAAAATAAAATATCACTGCAGTCACATCTGGACACATCCAACATCAGCAGACACTTTATAACCACCTGGGTGCTGTCCCTGTATCTGCTCCTCTTGCTTGAGCCTTGGCATGAGAGAAACTGTGAAATCAGCCGCCAGCTTCTCGGCTGTGTTTGCAGCTGAAGAACACTCTGCAGGTCTCCAGAGCGTAGTGCTGCTGCTCTGCCCATCACAGATCATACCATTCCTCTACATACGGAAACTCAAAATGATGTACTGCCAGAGGATGCAGCTCAGCTGGGAATAAAAGCAAGGATGGCAGCTTCCAGCTCTACGCACTCAAAACCCAGCACGAAGCAATTCCCCGTACACGAAACACTCCATGTGCCAATTTGCCACGCAGCACCTTCGCAGATGAGGCTACTGTGAAACTCAAGCTGTGAGACACCAAACATGCCATGGAGAAGATCCCATGCAAACACCATTTACTGCGGTGCAGATGCCTTTGCATAACTGCACAGTGCTTTGTGTTCACAGCCACTGCCACCCCTGCACCTCCCAGTCCTGACACAGCCCAGGCACACTCCTGCACACTTGGTGAAGCATCAGAGCACCTGGCTGACTTTCAAGGGTGCATTTAAACTCCAGGTGCTTCCCATGGAAAGAGAGCATATTTGAGCTCTGTGAAACAGAGGATGGGGCTGCCCACAGGCTTATGGCTCTGCCTTGGTCAGGATGACCCAGTGCTATTTCCCCCTAACCTAGGGCCACCAACATTGTCACCACCATTCCTGAAAGCATTCGCCTCTGAGCCAACATTTCCTTTTCTGTTTCCCTTTTTTCCCTTCTGCCTTTTAATGATAAGCAAACAGAAGAACAGTGAAAGCAATGACGTCTGGTTTTCTGTACATTTGTGCCGATTGACCATTAAACTGGATCACACTGAATCTTCTTTATCATTTCCACATATTCCTTCAAAATTCTTCTCCTACCTCACCTCACAATTGTCCTTCCACACGTATTTCGGCTGTGATCTGTGACTGGCTGTGTCCCACTGCAGGCGGGATCCAAAGCTAGAGATAAACACACAACTGTCCCAATGTCCATCTTCCTGATTGCCCATTTTCAACTGCATTGCAGAAAATTAATCAGCTTTGAAGCTTCTTCCCTTATGCCAAATTTGGCTGAAACAGGCCAAAAGATGAGAGACAGGGGCAGAACGGGCTCTGTAAGCCCAGCTGGTGCTGCAAACAGGGCGAAGGTGATCAAGTCATCTCACTCTTCCCTGTAGATCCCACAACATTTGTGATACTGACTTTCTTAGATGAGGGAAGGGAGGTGCATGGCAGTGTCCTGGGCCAGGGTAATGAAGATGGAGCCACGGCTCCTGGGATGCTCCTCTGAGCCTTGCTCTCCCTTCCAGGCCACAGTTGCACCTAATGGCCTGCTCCTGTTTTAATGTATGACCTCGTGCAAAATTCACGTGGCAACATCAGCAAAAGGAAGAAAATTCAAAGGACATCAAAGGGAGAGCAAGGCTTATTTATATTTCACTGAACTTCCCCCTGCCTCCACAGGAAGAAAAAGCTAGGAACATAAAGGAATGTGACGGAAGAGAAAGAGTGGAAAAGGAGAAACATCTAGGTTACAGCTTTGAATCAATCAAAGATTTCTTAAAAGTTTGACTAAATGTTTTGAATTCCCCAGTCTCTGGATGCTCAGCAAGCTCTCTGCTGCACCAAGCTGCCATCTCTTATGAGGACAGGAAGACTGGCCTCAAACAAGGATGCTCTGATAGACAGGAAAGACCAAGGTCCTTTTGAAACATATTTAAGTGTGTGGAAAGATGAAAAATTCTGTCTGCTACGGTTTTTCTAGGAAGTTGTACAGATTGTTGCTTCTCTTCCTTCTTCCTTTCCACAGAGTGGTTTTCTGCATGTCTAAGTGCTCGCTTTCTAACCCTACACTTTGAGTAGTTTTTTTCTGCCATGTGAGAATCATGATGCACCACAGAAATCAAGCACAAGTCAAATGCTTCTTTTTAGAGATCAATAAAAGAAACAAATTACTTTTAGTCTAAGATGTGTAGTCTTGGGCACTCATAACTAGCTACAGACTGTCTTTGTCCCTTTGACCCACACCCTGAATGATGGGGAGGAGAAGCTCAACATCCACCTGAGGAAGGAGAGTTTATTGGGATCTCCAAGCAGTAGCTCCTCCAGGACCTCAGTAAGGATGTCATTTGGGATAAAGCAACGGAAAGTTCCAAAAGAGGATTGCTCCCCCCTGCCCCAAACGCATCCTTGGGAGGTGCATCCTGTACATTTGCAAGGACTGCCACAGCTCATCCCAGAACATTAGAGAAAGCATCAAGAGTATCTCACAGCTTTCAAACATGAGCCACTTGCCAGAAAATCAAAGCCCCGGCAGACAGCTTTAAATATGCGGTGTTGCTCCTGACAAAACTGATAAATGATGCCACTTCAGCTCCTCCAATGCAATGGCCTAGCAATCAGCACATCCTGATGGGAACCTGGGCTGCACTTTATCACCTGAGCCCTGTCCACAGGACATGCATTCCTTCAAGGGGCAAAATCTATATCTGACATTCAGTGTGGGGCTGCACCATGGTCAGGTCAACCTCCATCCCTAAAGCTGGCCCTGCTCTCCTTGAATTTTGTTATGGACAGGACTATGGACAAATAACCTCTTTTTTTAGGCTGCTGCCACTGTGGAGTGCCCACAAGAGTGGGGTGCAGGGGTGCAGTCAGCAGCTGCTTGTAAGCTCTGTGTGCTCACGGGGCATGGGGAGGGAAGACAGTCCTCATCCCTCCAGCTCACCTGCCACATCTCTTGCTTGTCTCCCCATACTGCAGGGGGTTGAAAGGAAAAAAAAAAATCCAATTTTTTAAATTTTCTTTTTAAATGAGCAAATGCACGAACCAGCAAAAAGCATCCAGGTGAAAAACAAAAGTACTTGGCTCCAAGCAGAATCTGTCATTGTGAATGAGGTTTAAACCAAACCACAGAGAACCTGTGTGAAGGAACAAAATCTTTCGATTTGCTTTGCTTCAGGCAAAGCCATCCAGGACAGGAGCACACAAGTCAGAAGCAATGCCTTCTTTTAAACTTATCTCCCCAAAAGTGTGTCACAGCACTTATGAGTGAGGCCCTATCTTGCCTTCACTTAACTTCTGAAATTTGTTTAAATAATGAAATAATCCAGACACAGTCCTCTGATCAATCAAACCCCTGTTAAAATGGCTACAGAGCATCTGAGATGAACTCTGTTCATTCCTGGGTATCTTCAGCCATCTCCTCTCATAACATTCCAAGCCTGTGGTTCCCTGACTTCCCCAGGATGCAAATGCTCTGTACCTCTGAGCACCTTGCATTTTAACACTCCACTCCAACTCGAGTGGCTGCCCAGAAGTCGTGCTCAAGTTCAGAGCAGAGCAGAAACTAACCGATATTACTTCACAGCATCGTAAGCCCCCCTTGACCATCTACTCTTTGTCCACGAAGGCTGCAGCAATGCAAACACAAGCAGCACAGGGCAGAGCTGTCATCCTGCTCCCCCATCAGAGATACTGAACTCACAGTCACTGAAGTTGCAGTAACATTTTTCTCCTACAAATACAAAGATAGAGGAGAGATACACGTTTCACAGTGCAAAAAAAGGAACATGCCTAGGGTAATGTTCTTCCTTCCTTACCACTGTTTTCAGCACGCAGCTGCTACAGTAATATCAAAAAGCACATCAGCTAGCACAGCAAAAAAACATGCTGTTGCCCTCCTCTGTGATAAAACATTTAAAAACATTGCTTAATTACATACAGAAGAATAAGCGGAAACAAACCAGAGCAAGTAATTCCTGCACGACAGATTTGGACTGAAATGATTTACAAAAACAAAAACCCAACCAGAAAGAAAGGCAGGTTTTGTGAACTAGGGCACAGCTTTTTAAACAGCATTTAAGTCAGACTAGCACAGAGCTCCAGTACCTCTACAGTGTTTTGTAAACTGAATAAATCCCAATTAAAGGGAAGGTATACAGATTGTTATAGCAATAATTTTTGCAGACATGAAAAAATAAAATTGAAAGTTTGCATATGTTGGTGTACACATTTCTAATTATAAAAAAATTCCCACATACATGTCTGTAAAAGAATGCTGTGATCATGAATATTTTTCTACAGGAAAACAGCAATTGATAATTTTTCTTTCTTTTAAGGATAAGGGACTCACACCTTTCAAAGGTGATCAGCAGACAAAACTGCTTCTGGGACTCCTGACTTCCCCAGCAACACGTGCTGTGAAACTGGATGTCAACACATGAATGGGGGCAGAAGCAAACCCAGTGCACATCACACCTCTGCCCTGCACACCCCCCTTCAGCACAGTCACTGAGAGACTCGGTAAAAACAAACACAAAGATAAAACAAGAACCAGAAGTATTGGTGGGCTGAGGGTAGAATGAAAGTAAAAGGGTAAAAGGCACCAACAGCTTTTACCCATTTGAGGGTAAAAGGCACCAACAGCTGTAGAAAATCCTGGAGAATTACATGATGAAATCAATCACATGAAAGCTGTCTTTTAACATTAACAGCTCAGCTATGATGCAACCACTGTGTAGAGATAGAAAAACTTACTCTGAAAAACAGGTATTTTGAGGAAAAAAACCCTCTTTGTAGGCTTCACCAGAATAGGTTGTGTGGTAGCACCATGCAATAGGCTCATTTCAGAGTACACTGCTAACAGGCTGTTCTTTTGAACTAAAATGTTCTCATTCAAGCTGCTGCTAAGCCAAAGATGTGGGGAAAATGGTGGTACCAACACAAGAGGCCAACCCCTTCCCAGAAAAGGGGAAGTTGAACACTGCGTGCTGTGAATTTTCTATTATGAGTACCAATCTGCAATCACTGGCTTGTACTTTTTTTCCCTTTTTTAAAATGCAGGCTTAATTCAATTGCTAAAAACTGGATTAGGCCCGACTAGCTTTTCTGCTTTCTGAAAAAATCTACTTGTGATTAGATGCTACACTTTAAAAACTGGTTCATGCCCTGAAAAAATACTTATGTTGTATCAACAGTCACTTATTCCACCTAAGACAGTGGCCTTAATCTCAGTAAAGGCAGGAGCTGGTCCTTCTCCAGGAGGGCACACACCAGAGCAGGAGGGAGAGCACTGGAGTGCCAAGGTGGGGACAAAGTCCTGGTTTCCTTGCTTCCCAACCACTGCTTTCTCCTCCAGAAAAGGTCTGGCAACCCACAGCTTGCACAAGAAATGGGACACGTGGGTAACTGCGATCGCTGCAGCTCCCACTGGTTTGTGAAGCTGGTGCAGTCTGGGAAAAGCTTTTCTTCTTGGTAGCGTGTGCTCCTGCCAGAGGCACGTGCATCCATGTGCTGTCGAGCACGAGACTTGGCTGGTGCCCTGCTTGGGAGTCGCCGATGCCCAGGGACACAAAAGGACCCCAAATCCCAGTGGCCCTCAAAACCCAGAAGGCGACGGTGGATGCCCTGCCTTGCTCTCTCCTTTGGGAAGGAGGAATACAAACTGAGCTCTTCCAAGCAAGACGATGCACGAACAACCCATGCAAGATACAGTCAGATACATCAGCAAATATTCTCAACACCCAGAGAGGGGCTGATCCTCTGTCCAACACCCTCCACTGGTGGCCTCCAGGGGCAGCAAGCTCCAAAATAATAGTCATGTACCCTGTCAAAATTATCTCCTTTAATCAGTAGTGTGTTTAGTGTTTACTCCTAGGATGGGTACTTGCACGTCCAGAAGAGAGAAATAAAGACCAACGGACTTCTTACGAGAGAAATAGAAAAGCTATAAAAACATTCATTCTAATAAGTTTAATTACTTGTCTGAGCAACTCATTGAGTTCTCATCATTGGACTAAATTAAAGTCACTGGATATAAATAATTTTTCATATTGTGTTTTCATCCAGCATCATATGGTAGGAGGACAAGAGACTCACAGACACTAAGTAAAAATTATCTGTAGACACTACCTTCAGCTTAATGGGTATCTACCCTGGATTTATCTGTCTTTTATCTTATGCAGAAAAAACCAGTTTATCCTGTTAGAATGTTCACCTTAACTTCTTTTTGGATACATTTTAAAGAGCAGTATTTTTTCTAGGAAAGGGTGGATATGTTAAAATAAGTATTCTTTGCTTAGAACAGTATTTAGCAATCATTTCTTATTTGTTTAGATGAAATATCCTAACAGCAACATCTGGTCTACTTTCTCCTTCATGTCATCTGTCATTCCATAACACTGCCACCTAGACAAGGAACAGCTGTACACATTTACAATGTAACTATATATTTTATATATTATCACATATTTTGTCCCTTCAGATTTATTGTTACTATAGAGACACTAAGTTAAATGCTTCCAAAGCAGAAAGAACATGAGCTGTGGCAGAATCAAGACATTCAATTTTTTTACTTTGCTTACAAAACTTAAGCAACAGTGCAGAAGTTTTTGTGCTTTAGTACTTCTTACACTGCTTTCCTCCCTTCCCAAATTCTTCTGCTCTGGAACCACAGCACCCTGCCTTTAGTCAATCGAGTGTCAACTTTTTCCAAATAAAATTATCAAGGCATTCAAACACTTTTGCAGGTGAATTGCAAAGGGAACACAAAAATCACATGCACATTCTAGGTGCCCCTCTTACAAGGCTGCAAGGTAGAAATGAGCTCTAAATTTATTAAAATAAAAACACCCCAAGAGCTTTCACTTCCCAAGAAGCAGCCCCTAGAGGCCTGCATGTCTTGGCTCTGACACACACCACAGCAGGAAACGGGAAAAAGCACCCAGAGGACCTGATGGAGGGGAAGGAGAGAAGGCTAAGGCTGCAAGACTCTTTTGGTGACCACTTCTGAGAAGTGTTTAGCTTTGAGGGTAAAAGAAAAGAGCAGGAACTTCTGTCACCAGCATGTCACGTCTGAATGAGACAAGCAGTACACACACGTATGGGAAGCTTGGGCCAACTCTATTTGTCCAGTATGGGAAGCAGCCTTTCCATCAGCCTCATTCACCACAACGGCAGTGCTGAAAGAGTCTACGGAACTCCCAAGAGAGAGGAAGGAGCTCAATAATTAACAGAAAACATTAGCAACCTGTGTGTCTATAGTTGCACAGCTCCCCATTTGACTCATTCACGGTGTATTAGAAAAATGCAGATGGTTTGTGATTTGTACAGCTGATGAATCACTGAACCTCCTTCCTCCCTCCCCAACTGCTTCTCTGTGTATCTTCATGTTCCCCAATGAGACGTACAGATTGGAGATAACATTCTACAAGCAGAACAGCATAATGTCTCCTCCCACAGGATGGTTTTACCTGTGGCCCACAAGCACTGCTGTTCTCTCCTGTCCCCATTTCCCTGTCCACTCGCCTACACACTGGTGAACTCAACAGCTGTCGCTTCAAGTTGTCTTGACTGACACTGCTTACACAGCCTGAACCTCTGCACTACTGGGAAAAGCTTCAGTACACAGTAATTTTGCCCTTTAAAACATGAGGTCTGGCTTATAAACTGTAACAACCAAAAATATTCATTTCCTGAATGGAAACTCTTGAGCTTCAGTACCAGATGCTATTGAAGGAAGAAGCCCAAAAGCTGGGTTTGGGGTACAAAGAGGTGTCTCGAAGTCCACCAAACTGAATACTTGCACAGTGATAAAATGGGAACGTTTCACCTCAACACTTCCATAAGCAGGAATTTAGACACACCTCTTCCAAAACAAGACCCCTCCTGGAAACTGCCACATGATTCTTCACAGGACCTGAACACCCAGTGACCTCCAAACTCAGCCAGGGGTGCCAAACAAACCTGATGTCCAAGGCACTTCAGGGCAGCTCCAATTTTAAGCACACTAAAAGTCAGCTGTTGGCCTAACTCACACACTTCAGTGACCTGCTCTATTAGGACACTCCTGTGACACAGATGAACCCCGATATTGCTAGGAGAAGACATCTTTTGCAAACCTGACTCAATTTTTCCACGACTACAGCCAGACCCCAATCTCCTAGCCAAGACAGAGACAAAAAGCAGTGTGTGGAAAATTTGGCTGCTGCTGGTTAAGAGGCGTGAGATGCTTGGGAGAATTGCATAGGCAGTGCTTTGCATCAGTCTGATCTCCTCGGCTTCCTGGTGATGAGCAGATTTGGTTCAGCTGAGGGGCAGTGCAAATATCTTGCTGTAAATAATTTTCACTCACTCTCATCTTGTCGCATTTTACATCACCTTTTGTTGTGCTCCACTTGCTTAAAGGAAAGGCTTTTTTAAAAGTGGCCTTGTATCAGACCATGAAAAACTAAGTTCCACATTTAGAAGCTTTTCTTCTCTAAAAGCAGTGACATGACTTCCACCCACCATGCAAAACAAGTATCTTTTTAAGGTCCTTTCCCCTCATGCAGGAGTCTGCCTTAGATAGTTAATGACCCACAGTGATCAGAGGATCCCACTGGTCCAATATCTGGAGGCTTTACAGCTGTTAAGATACCTATCCTCACAGCAGGCTTGTGAGTTAAGGCACTGCTATTATTCCCATTGCTCAAATGGGGAATTAAGGCATGAAGAGAACATGGCAGAGGCTTTGCTAAATGGTCAAGTCAATTTACAGCCTGCTGCCACCAAAACTGGGTATCAGAGTGCAAAAATCATACCTTAACCAAGGTCTTCAGTGGGGCTGGAAACTGCATAGAGGTTTTTGGTTACTGCTCCAATCTCCACTAAATTCAAGTTGCCCTCCCAGCTCACAAGTGGAAAACATTTAACAGCCCCTGCAAAAGCAGCCGGTACTCTTAGATTAGGTCCCAGCAGAAAAGCACCAAAGTCACAAAACCACCACAACTTTCACCACGAGGTTCACGGGAGGAAGCAAAAGCCTAAAGATAAAAGGTCTGAACTCTTCTGCCTTCTCTCAGAAATCACTCATTGGGCCAGGTGCACATATACAAGAGAGAAAAGCTTCTCTACCGAGGTTGCTAAACCTCCCCGTCCTTACACAAAATAAAAACTGCCTTCCTCTGCAGCTGCTGCAAAGCATCACTAGCAAACCACACCAATTCCTCTTGGTCTTCCTTTGCTTGAATCCTACAGTTCAAGAACTCTTCCCCTTTCCATTTTTTGCCAAAATTCTGGAAAAGTAAAGTATTTTTAGGGAGAGTTCTCATGTGATGGAGATCTTCTCATGACAATCCCATCTCACAGTCTGTGGGCACCATCAATACACTTGTTCCCTTCTCTCTCTCTGGAGGCCCTGGATGAGTTGACACACACTGTTTTCAGTCAAAAACACACATTTTTTTTCTGCTTGTTGGCGATACAAGCTGAGCATTCCTAGCATGCATTACATTATTCCTTGGCCAATTCCTCAATCAGCGCTGAGGTCAAATGCTGAAAAAGCGACCATCTAAAACATGCTTAGTTACACTGCTTTCTGTCATTTTCATCACATGCTGTGCCCGTGATTGTTGTTTTACTACATCCGCTGTACTTCATCTCTTGCAATTCCCATTCAGATCACCCCTGCGTATAATCTCCCCCTTATTACCTTCAAGTTTTATCTCAGCACTTCATTTTCAAAGTGTATTTATTTCTCCTTCTCTTAGTAAGCACCCAGTCCTCATACACATACAAACCACTTTGTTTTAGTGTAATCCTATAAACTGTGTGACAGAGAACCTACCACATGTTCCACAGAAGAGGCTGAGAGACAATAAATAGTAAGTCCAGCAAGATCCTTTTGAAACATTTGCATGCTTTCCCTTCACTGCAGATTACATAACATTTTCCTCAGCTTACTGGGCATTTAAGGCATCTAATACAAGACCAAGACATCAACTCCTGTCTGCCATCAGAAACTAGAAACCAGCTGAAGCATCACTGATGTTCCAGATGTCTATACCCTAGAAAGTGTGAAATCAAAAGCCCTTTGAAGTTATTCACCAAGTGACACTGTTATAATTTCTTCAGTCATCCAACAAATATGCTCCCAATCAAATAGTTATCTTTCTTAGGAAAATTACTGATTATAAATATAATTTTTAATTAAACCCCCCCAAAAGCCAAACAAAACCCCCAGAGTTACAAAGCCTTCCAAAACTGTGCTTACTTATGGGGAAAAGGCCTGTCTTGCCACACAGGATGCTGAGGTTTCAGGTGGGTATGAACATTTAAATGTCCCTATAGGCATCTATCAGGCAGACACACAAACGCCATTTTTCCCCTGAAGATCACGGGATCAAATGAGCTTCCTCTTCCTCCCTGCAGCACCCGTGGCTGCTGCAATTTGTCACAGGGCAGAGCCACTGCCCTCTGTGCACAGTAACAGTTTTGCTGCCGGGAGAATTTGGCATGGCCACAAAGGACCTTTGTCCGTGCCAGAAGTTGAGCACACAATGCAATCCTTCCCCCTTGTCACACAGAGTTGGGTTTCTGTAGCTGGGTTAGAAACACTCCTGCAATGACTGCAACCCACAAACTCAACACTGTCCCCCTCCCCAGCACGAGATCCTTCTTCCTGTACCAAGCGCTGCAGGACAGTGGAGACAGGGGAGCAGTTGTTGCTTTTGGGAGCCTTTAATTCCGGTGACTTCTACCCTGACTTGCTGCAAGGATGAGTCTGACTGAGTGCCAGAGCTCTGCCCTCAGTCTCTCTGCACAACATTTTCCACCTAGATACTACAAGATGACCTGAATAAAAGAGTCTCCAATTTCCAGGTGTATTCTTGTCTTCAAGAGGCCAGAAACTTGGCAGACTGATGTGATCTCATCTAACAACATGTGATTCCTTTGTGCAACATTTCTCTGTTCGTGTTTGATCTGCCAGCCCATGTGTGCATGTACATATAACTTGTTTTCAATGCAGCAGCTCTGAATCCAGCCTGTTCCACCTTTCCCTCAACTGGCTCTTGAAACGAGGGTCCCTAGGCCAGGACAGGAGCTGCCAGAACACTGGAGCTCTGGGAAAGGATGCCAGCATGGGATGTAGGGGACAGAGGATGAGCATGCCTGAACACTGTGCTGCTGGAAAAAAAGTGGGATTTAGCAGGATGCAAATGTCTCTGCATTTTCATTTCACTCCAGAAATACAAAGAGGAAATGATTACTGAATCATTCACAAACTATTTAATATCCCAATTCAAAAGAACCAGGGATTCTTCTGGAAATATACAGTAAAAGACTGAAAAGGATCTTTGGAAGCAAGGTCTGATATTTATTAAAAAACAGTAGGAATTAACACAGTTGTAAATACAACAAGATTAGCACAATCCATGCCTTCGGAAACTTCTTCCACAACACATGATACAAAGAAGAACATGTTTTGTTTCTTCTACTTCTCCTTTTAAGCATCAAGGGATACTGATCAAACCAGTTCCTACCTTCATAACTGAGTTTGATCTGGACCATCCATAGCCTGGATGCTTTGGCACAAAACATCCCTGGAACACCCCTTACAATCCCAAGCCACTAAAAGAACCATGTTTCACATGGAGAAATTATTACTGTATTGAGGAATAAAATGCCAATAAAATGCCAACAACAACAAGAGAAGAACGGCTAAACCTCCCATTCATTTATTTTTAACCAGTGGAAGGGTTTGCCATCAGAACACCTAAGTGTGACAAAGTACTTGGCAGCTGCCTCCTCCCATCTCCTCCCACACGTTTTAATCCCAGCACACTCACTATTCCCAGCTCTGGCTCGGAGCTGGAGTCAGTGCAGGCATCAGCCTCTCTGTCTCCCTGGTGCTTGGATTTCCCCTAGGGCTACTTCATAGCTCCTCCAGATGAAGTAACAATGATGCTTGAGCAATACTTGAGAAATGCAGAAGAGGAGGAGAACCGCTCCATAAAACAGTTTCTCACTGAAGGATATTTGCTTAAATCTTTTTAAGAATTTTTTAAAACTCAGTTTCTTGTCCTCCTGTCTCTGGGATGCCAGAAGCAGGCCTGCAGCAGCATGCCCAGGGCTTATGCTCACCCCCACCATCTCTAGCAAACCCTCCTCCTTCTTGCTCTCTCCTCAGAGCTGCAAACCAGGCTCCAACCATCCAGTCATCAAAATCCAGTGTGACACTGGATATTTGTTTTTGATTTATTCAGTATCTGTTTGCCAAAACACATGTGTACTCCTTTCAAAGGAAGGAACAACAACAACAAAAAAAAAATCCTTAATGATATAATTTCAAGAGACACTGATTCTGTGACCAGCTTGCGTTAATTTAGATGGTCACCATGTTTTATAATGTTCGTGAAAATTCTCCTCTCAAAAAGAAACAGCCACCAAACACTCCACTATGAACTCTGCGTGACGTGGCAGCTCTTTCCATGGCAACCCACCAGCACCAAGCGTGCTTTTCTCCACAGACTTCGCTGCACAGAAGAGGAGGGCAGGGGAAGAGCCTGCTGCAAAGCTCCGGCTGTCACTGCCATCCTGGCAATCCTGTCAATCCTGTCACCCCTGGGAACCAAATGCACTGGGGAAAGGCAGCACTTCCACAGCCTTGCTGCTGAAACATGTCTTAGCTCCAACCGTTAACCGGCTGCTCGGTCATTTGCGGGTCGGTTGGTTTGCTTGCTTTGTAAAGCCCAATCAATGCATTTTGTTTCCTAAACAGCATCAAATATTACCTTTGTAGTCCCCAAATCATTCTCCACACTGCAAGGGAGTGGAATTAAGACAACTAGGCCATGCTGTCAGATGGTCTCCACGCACAGGAGCGGGATGCTTACTGAAGGCATCTCCTTCTGGAGGACAGACAGACCTGCCACTGCCATGGGCAGCCTGGCCAGTGTGGGGAACAGGCAGGCAGGGCACCCACGAGCTCCCTGATGTTCTGCTAGGACCAGCGAGGCTCTCAAGCTTGTCTCTGCAAAGACACATTTCCTTCTAAACGTGCCCCCTGCCCATGCTCTTTGATGAATACTTTAGCCATTCAGCATCCCCACGCACATGGGAGCTAAGACCTTGTCTTTGGCTAGTCCTCAAGCTAGCCATGGAGCCAAACCTCTTGTGTAACTACAGGCAATCCATAACTGACCCAACAAGCCAGCTCCCCAGGACTTCCTCCCCTCTACCTCATCTCAGAAGCATTCCCTCCATGTCTTATCCCATGCAAGGATACCTTAAGCACTGTGACAACCCAGACTGGAGTGGTCCTGTGTTATTTCTCCTGAAGCTTTATGTGAAAATTTAGTTACACAGCAGTTTCTGAAGTTTAGGAAAAACCATGTTCCACAGCGAGAGCCAATGCTATTATAAGTCACCTGACCCCAAAATCCAAAAAAGAAGCAGGGAAGGGGCAAACAGTGCCATCAGTAAGGCTGGAGATGGCAGAGAGTTGAAACCAGTTCTCAGAGGAGCATTCATCAGCCATGACCTCTCATGTTTAGCCTGCATTTCAGACCTCTTTCCCAACAAAAGCATTAACAAAACAGACACTTATGTGGAGAGCTTCATTTCCAGCAGATCAGCTGCTTTCTGGCAGGGAAACACTTGCCCATGAACATTTCCTGAAGCAATTCCTACCTCAAGACTTTCTGTGATATTCAGGGAACTAGGTCAAGACTTACTGCATGCTTCTCAGCTGAAAGAGGAGCCCAAGGGAAAAAAAAAAAATACTATTGAATTACTTTTGTCTTTTCTCCCCCAAATTCCTCTTCTCTTCATGATTCTTTGCCTTGTGGAAGTGATCTGCATCTCCAACATGTTTTGTCTTCTCTACCCTCAGCAAAACATTCATGGAGTGAAGGAAGCTTAGGCAGAAGAAACCTGACAAACCGTTCACACAGTTCCTGGCTTGTGTGGTCTCCAGAGATGCTCCAGAGAGGCAGTCCCTGCAGAGGAGGGCTGCTTTGGGCTTGGAGGGGAATTGGGCCATACATGACCCAATTCATTCTGTTTCCCTGGTATGTCCTGTGGACTCACAACAGTAAATTACAGGGTAAAAATCAGAGGGGAGAGAAAGGGAACAAACAAGAAATCCTTAAAATCCCATCCTGCTTGTGCAGGCCATGGGCCTCTACTGCCTTTTTGAAAAAAGATAATTTCTAAAGCAAAATTATCCCATGTGTGGTACTGCAAGAGGAGGAAAGAGAGCCAGGAAGCAGGAAAAGACGGCAGAGCCTGCAATGGAAAATCCTCACTTGGTCACTGAGCAATCCTCTTGTAACACTTATTTTAATAAAGTGAATATGATGAAACACAGCCCAATTGTACACAACACTGCTGAGAAATTGGATCTGGCTGCTGAAATCAGCTCTCAAACCCCTCCTCTCCAAATACTGGCAGTTCACATCAGTTAATTGCATCCAAACCAGCCCCAGACAAGAATGGACAGGAGAAATAAGACAGGATGGGTCACCCCACATTTGATTCACCTTCAGAGCAGGGCCAGTGTGTAAATCTTTATTGGTCTCTTTTGTCACTCGACAAGGTTCAAACATGGCATCTCTGGCTGTTCCCTAATAATGAAAGGTGACAATAACTAAAGGACTTCAAGGGCAGTGTCCATGGAACCTGGCCTTAGCTGTTGCATGAGCAAGTGAGAAAATAGCCTTAGTATTAGATATAAGAAAGCAAATTAAATAAGAGCCTGTTTTTTCTCATCATTTGCTTTTAATTCTAGATCTTACTCTCTTAAAACTGAATTCAAAAAAGAAGAGACAGATTTTCCTCCTTTTGTGGAAGAAATCATCCCAGCTGCTGAGGTCAGTGTTTTTAGACCAACACATGAAAGCAGAAGACGTGTCTGAGGAAATTCAGTGCTGGCTGATTCATCCCTTAGAAAGGTTGAAGAACAACCATCCTGGCACGTCAGGTTTGTTCCTTTGAAGGAAAACAATTTAGTGTTGGTATTCAGATGGCAGGAACTGGAGGGGAAAAAAAGGCAAGCCTGTCCAGACTGCTCTGAAATATCTTTTCAGGCTTTAGATGCTGAAAAATAAAAAAGCCTCCATGGTCCATCAAATTTGCACTGAACAGAAGTGAGGAGAAAGGCATCCTTCCTCTTTCACTACTTGCATGGTGACTGAGCACTGCTGCTCTCCTCATGTCCCCTGCCACAGACATACACACAGAGAACAGGGCAGCAAAGGAAGAGAACCACAAATTATACGACCCACTGAAATGTTTCTGGATAGAATCCACACCTCATGTTTCAGAGGAAATAAAGCACAGCCTGAAACTTGTGAAAACAAAACTGCACAGCAAAAATTCACCAAAAGCACAGTATGAGAGAAAGAGTGAAGAAAAAAAAGTGCAGTCAGATTTCATTCAGACTTGGAGAAATCAAGAGGGTGTTGGCGAAGGGGAAAAAAAAAAACCCAATAAAAAAAAGTCATTTTTCCTTGGACAGCCCCATGTCAAGATGCAGGTACACATACACACAATGTGTATCAAGCTATATAAACCAGCACATGCCATTACTGTTTCCTCAGAGTGTAAATAGCATCAGGAAAGAAACACCTTTCAACCTGGCCCTCTGCTTGCTTTCAGTCCCAAGTGACTCATAAGAAGGGCTGTCTGAAGATGCTCAGTAGCAGGTCAATCTTTCCCAGCAGGTAGGAGAGCTATAAATCAACTGCTTTAAAAGAGAAAAAAAAAAAA
>WAAG01082883.1:68656-94609 GCA_013390105.1 Tichodroma muraria
CACCCCTTGGCCCACTGGAACCACCCTGAGTGAAAGGGCTTTGGTCCCAGCTCAGGTGCTGTGGGTGAAACTGCCAGAGCAAATCCTGGATGGTCACACAAGAAAACTTCCTAAAAAGGAGAGCAAGGTCACATCAGGATAGGAATCCACTATATTCTATAATCTTCTATAATAATAAATAATAAATAATTCTATNCAGGCAGACTCACAGGAGACAGGAGCACATTCTCCAATACACAGGCAGACTCACAGGAGACAGGAGCACATTCTCCAATACACAGGCAGACTCACAGGAGACAGGAGCACATTCTCCAATACACAGGCAGACTCACAGGAGACAGGAGCACATTCTCCAATACACAGGCAGACTCACAGGAGACAGGAGCACATTCTCCAATACACAGGCAGACTCACAGGAGACAGGAGCACATTCTCCAATACACAGGCAGACTCACAGGAGACAGGAGCACATTCTCCAATACACAGGCAGACTCACAGGAGACAGGAGCACATTCTCCAATACACAGGCAGACTCACAGGAGACAGGAGCACATTCTCCAATACACAGGCAGACTCACAGGAGACAGGAGCACATTCTCCAATACACAGGCAGACTCACAGGAGACAGGAGCACATTCTCCAATACACAGGCAGACTCACAGGAGACAGGAGCACATTCTCCAATACACAGGCAGACTCACAGGAGACAGGAGCACATTCTCCAATACACAGGCAGACTCACAGGAGACAGGAGCACATTCTCCAATACACAGGCAGACTCACAGGAGACAGGAGCACATTCTCCAATACACAGGCAGACTCACAGGAGACAGGAGCACATTCTCCAATACACAGGCAGACTCACAGGAGACAGGAGCACATTCTCCAATACACAGGCAGACTCACAGGAGACAGGAGCACATTCTCCAATACACAGGCAGACTCACAGGAGACAGGAGCACATTCTCCAATACACAGGCAGACTCACAGGAGACAGGAGCACATTCTCCAATACACAGGCAGACTCACAGGAGACAGGAGCACATTCTCCAATACACAGGCAGACTCACAGGAGACAGGAGCACATTCTCCAATACACAGGCAGACTCACAGGAGACAGGAGCACATTCTCCAATACACAGGCAGACTCACAGGAGACAGGAGCACATTCTCCAATACACAGGCAGACTCACAGGAGACAGGAGCACATTCTCCAATACACAGGCAGACTCACAGGAGACAGGAGCACATTCTCCAATACACAGGCAGACTCACAGGAGACAGGAGCACATTCTCCAATACACAGGCAGACTCACAGGAGACAGGAGCACATTCTCCAATACACAGGCAGACTCACAGGTCCAAGTGCTCCTGCTTTCAAGACACTGGAGTCACACATCTTCATCAGCAAGCAGCCACTGAGAAAACAACACTACTAAAAAACTACCAATGGTAGCAAATAAAAAAGGAAAGGTCTGGAACAGGTGAAGATGGAAAGCTCCAGGAAAGTTCATTGCAATTTTTGTCACTTCCAATCTCTTTCCTTTAAATTCACTGAACTCTAGTCTATCCCTTGATGTTCTTGCTTATCAGGCAGACATGGAAGTAGCAGTGTACCTTTTAAATCCATGGGAGCAATGAAGAGGAAAGCTAGCAAAGCCTGGTTTAAGTGGAGGGAATGAGGAATTAAGTGAGGGGAGAAGACCCCATGTTTGCTTACATGGGGATCTGTGACAGATCACAAACTTGCAATGCAAGGTGTATACATGGATCCCAACCCACAGGAAAAAAAAACCAACAAAACCCCACGAGCCTTGGGCTTCATTTTGGGGGAGACTTTGCTACTGCAGTATCTCTGAGCACTTGCTTGGGCAAGATGTGCCCTTCGATCACACAGGGCTTTCTGCCAGCTTGGATCCACCCTTATCCTCAGGGGTGGGAAACCAGACCTATCTGAGTGCATGGCATACCTCTCCAGGCCACATGCAAGTCCCAAATTACTGTAAATTGAAAATCTGTATAGCACATTACACCCGTACAGGGAGGCTGAGTAGTTGATGCTGAGCTCAGGACCTGACAGGTAAACTGTCTCAGCAGTCTGTGTTCATTGTGGAGCATTTATTTCCCCGTATAAATCATATTTCAGCTTTTCCAATACACTCCCACACACATCTACCCAAACAGAAATACAGGCTCCCATCTTCTACTTTTTCCCCCTCCTGATAATCCCAATTTCCCTCCTTGGGAACAGCTTTCCAGACTTGCCACCCATCACAGCACTCAAGAGCATTATGCATCAGGGACTCCCCCAAATCACTCAGCACCAGGTCTGCTCCACCACACAGACTCCTGGCACAGCCATCCCTCCTCAACAGCCCACTGCCCACCTCTGCTCAGGGACAGGAACAGCAGAGCTGTCCTGACCTTCTCTGCTCCCCCATCTGCTGTACTGTCAGCATTTTCCCTATCAGCCACATCTCTCTACCCATAACCTGGGGGCATTTCTCTTTACATGCAGCCCAAGCAGGATTGTTATTCTGCAGCACTTTTCTCTGTATCCTTTGCAAAATTGAGACGTGATAAAAATTTCAGGTAGAAATGTTATTTCTGTACCTTCTCACAACACTTCCCATTTCAGCTACTTGACCCACTGCCTTTTGATATTCAAAAGCATCATTGCTCAGACCTTGCCAGTCACCATCAACCAAACCCTCCCCACCTCCTCCCAAGGAACAGTTCCACAAGTTCTCTTTGGCCAGGGCATTTGGTTCAAACCTCTCAGCCCCCCTTGTCCGTCTGAGGTAGCCTGATCACAACTGCTAACCTATCACCTCCTCCACTCCACTGGTAATGCCAGCTTCACCCATCTGCTTGTCAGCTTTCCCCACAACAGCCACTGCCTGTCCCCACCCCGTGCTGCCCCTACAGCATGGCAGGACCATCCCACTGCAAAGCCTGTCCTGACTGCTGCCTTGCAAGCTCCATGGAGACTCATGCTTGCTATGAAAACACTAAAACTTGGTTTTTGCAGTGTATCAGGTCCTTGGTGGTAGAAAAGAAAAAGGATTCCTTCCCAGACCTCTCAGGAAGCAGCAGCTGAAACAGGTGGCTGCAAGCATGTGCTGCTCTGTGGCTGTCACTATCCACCCAGAGACCCTGCTTCTATCACAGCTCCTGCCACATCCTGGTATCACCTTGGAATTGTTAAGGTTGCCAGCAGCTAGCAGAGGGGTTAAAAAGACATCAAAGAACTTAGCAAGAAGCATGGGATGCAACTCAGAAGGATTTTTTTAAAGAACTACCTAACATACCCATACTATTTGTTGTATTACTGCAGAAATAATATTATCACTCTTATTTTGGTCATGACAACACACCTTCAGTGTAAATAGGAAGGAAACCCTTAATTCTCTTCCTGGCTTGCTAGAATTGTTTAGACAAATCTTTAGAACCTTCATTTACATGCCTTTCCAAGTTGTTAAATCCCAGATGCCCAGCTGTGAGCAATGTGTAGCAGAGATCAGTTGTGCTGCTTTGGAAGGGCCACCTGACACTGTGACCAGAGCAGTGTGATGAGCAAGGATATCCTGTAGCCTGGAACACTGTTATGGACCACCTACAGAAATTGTATAGGTCATCTTTGGTCAGGGTGGTGTTCCTCTTGTCTACTTTTTCCCCATCAAGTTTACAGCTCAGAGTTAAATTGAGAGAGAGAGACAATTCCGAGGCTATGCCTGTGACCTGCCTCAAACATCTGTCCTAAAGCAGGGTGAAACATCTCTGGAAATGGCGCAGTCTTTCAACTGATGCTGGAAGTGGTTAGACAACTACTATAGAATAACTGCTTAACTTACAGGCAGCTAGGGAGAAACACATCCTAACCCATGTCTCCGAGTTTACTTTCACTTATTTATAAAATGGGGTAACAGCACCATCCCAGACTCTCTGAGAGGCTGAGCTCATAAATCCCTGGGTCTTGGCCAGCCACCACACTGATACGTGATGGAGGTACATATAGCCTCAGACCCATCTGCATAAGTCAAAACCCTCAACACCCATCCCCTCCCCTCAGGAAATAAGAGATGTCACCTTCCAAATAAGGTTTCAGTACAATATTAAGGAATGTGATGTGAATAGAGAAAGTGTGCGATACTTTGTTATTCGTTATAGTTAATCACAAGAAATAGGAGCTGGAAGGGAATCCCATAAGAGAGACACATTTATTTCATTATTATATCACAGATGACATTAAGCATCCACTGAGTCCCTCAAGGCAGAATTCTTGCATAAAAAGCATCCCCATTTAACCAAGCATGATAGAACCTGCAACTGTTCTATAAATAAAGGTTATTTACAAAGAACTGTTAAATATTTATTTTTCTCTGGAGACTGAGTTCTCTGTTCATTTGTCTCCGTTGCAGAATCATTTGGTATCAGGGAGCAGAGGAGCTCACCTAAAAAAAGACTAGGAATCTGTCCAGAGCCTGATCCGGACACAGCACCTGCCTCCTCCACAAGCTGGCGAGGAAAAGCGTCCAACCTGACACAGAGGGAACACGAAGCAAACAAAATAGGAATGATCTCATTCAGAAAGCAGAGGTAGAAGGAATACCAGTGATACAGCAGCGATTAATAAATGCTATCACACTGCTTCGTCTTTACAGAGCTGCCTTGGCACTGTACACTGAAAGAAGTGACAACCTTCAACTGTGAAGAGTAACTGCAGATTTGCATTACATTTGCTTTGTGTCTTAGGAACAAGAATACATTTCTCACAACCAATAAAGTAGTGATTTTTTAATTTTTTAAATTTTTTTGAAGATGACAGATCAGAATGGGGGACACATGACACAGGCCCAACCAAAAAAACCCGCGGTTCTGTAATACATTTCACTGCTAACCCTTTACAGTAGTAATTGTAATAGTTCTTACTCCAGCTCGCCAAAAGCGGAGTTTTAATTAAATATTAAAAAGCTATTTGTTAAAATAACGTTACTATAGCAACTAGAGAAAGCTAAAATACCCTGGCACTTCTGACTCACAGCATATTAATCAACCACCAGCTATTATATAATGAGCACCTCCCTGCAAGCACCAGCAGGAGCCACGGCACCAAATGCCTGAATCCAGAGCCGGACTCTGCTCTCTGTGTGCTGCTGCCAGCTTCCAGCACAGGCAGGCCTGGGGAGTTACCAGGGCTCAGCCCAGGAATCACATGCCTAAATATTTTGGGGAAGCCTCGCTGGGGTCCCCAGGGTCAGTACATCCCTGTAGGGGCACAAAGGGAGCTGGCACTGGGCAAGGGGAAGTTCTGGTGAGGGCCACACAGATGGTTGCTCCCCACATGCCTGCAGCAGTGAGGGGCTGAGGTGGCTCCTTCCAGCAAGCCCCAACCAACTGCATCAGTGCTTGTCTTGCAAATGCAGTGCTCACACCACATCTATTTCTGCAATTTATTTAATTTTTTTTACATTATTGGAATTATTTTTTGTAGCAAGCACCTTCCCACTATTAAGCCAACTGTGCAAAACTGAAGGAGTGAATAAATCTTCCAGGGACAGACAAGCTCTGCTGCTCAACCAGAAAAGCTTATTGTACAGATTCAGGAAACAAAACAAAACAAAGAGCGGCAAACAACCACTCCCCCATCACATCTAATGCCCCTAGAAGAGTAAAAAACCCTTCTACACTCTATCCACGCACCACAACAATGGCAGCCTCAGCCATCCAGCAGTTAAAGCTGACATGTGGCTGCTGCTGGTCCTTGCTGCCAGTCTTTGGGAGGCTTTGCCCTGGGGACACAGCTTATGTTAGAGGCAGTGGAATGTCTCCCATTGCCTTGTCCAAGAAGAGCATCACCATATGGTCCAAAGCGATGGGAACAATTGCAGAAGGGAATATTGAGCAGTTGAGGCCAGAGCAATATTACCTCAGGGGAAGAGTACTGGGATAGAGAAGTGCAGCTACATTGGTCAGATGAAGCTGGAAACCACCTTCCTCCTCCTCAGTGACTCAATTTTTTACTTTTAACCCCCTTCCTTTTCTTCCCCAATGGAAAATAAATACCTAACCACACAGTTATTAACTGAAAGGAATGTGATGAATATTACAGCATCGGTATGCCAGCTTCGGTTTCCTGCTGCTTTGTTTGGGTGTCACAGACTGTGGCTATGACAACCACAAGCAGTTATTGCACTGATGTAATTTGTGACATCATACTTAATGGAAAAGAAAAGGAAGAAAAGACCGTATCAAAAATGAGAATGGAGCAAGATCCCAAAGGACCACCATACTGGGGCTGCTGGAGAGTCAGGCAGAAGCAATCCCATCCTTACCAAAGCCCAGGCAGCACTCAACTCTTGGGAAAACCTGCCCTGGGCTGTGATACGAACTGCAGATTTGCTGTTATGTGAATGAAATTCTCTCATCCCTTCTCATCTTGGAACCGTAATGGAGGCTTTTGGCTAAGCCTCAACTCTCTTGACTAAATTTCTCCTGCTTTCCAACCAACTTCTCCACATCTTTATCCTTCAGTTATAATATTATTTCCCCCCTTCTTAAAAATAAAACGGTCTGTCCAAAGTTTCCAGACGGTCACCTGATCAAGCACTGGAAGAACAAGCGTTGATTTTGTGGGGAGTGCACTTTTGGAGAGGTGACTTTGCTGGTGAGAAGTACAAGTGACAGTTTCAGGGCTGCCACAGCTGGAGACCAATCTCTTGCCCAATCTAAGAGCAAGGAGGCAGAGCCACTGCTGCATTTGGCAAAGCCATTTCTGTACATAGTTCTGGCATACCTAACACACACTGTTGGTATTTTCTCTGCAGAAAATGTTTGCAAATTCACTGCTCAAGCTCCAAGAAACAAAAATAACCCCAAATCCATCTAAAACTCATCTGATAAGAGAACAGTTTACTGCAACAAGTATATTTTTTGAAGTTATACATCCAGAAGCCTTGACCTAAGCGAGTTAATTTTTCCAAGCTACTTTTGCCCAAAGGGCAGCTTCTCTGTCCTTCTTCATCCCCCGCCAGACCTGCTGTGTCTTTGCAGCCCAACACTGCAGCCTGCCCTGGGCATCCTGCAGCCACCTCACCAACCTGTCCTGACACAGAGCACGCTGGGGTGGGAGAGCAGCCACACAACCACGCACCAGCTGAGGACACTTCTCCCCAAGCACACACAGCCTGAAGGAACCCCATCCCTGCATCCTCCCAGGGCTTGGTTCCCCACCAAGAGATGGCTCTGCCTTGCAGAGAACAAAACCCATCAGGTGAATTCTGCCCATAATAAAGAGACTACTGCTTTTAAATAGCAGCACAGAGATGCTGCCTTACAAAGGGATGGTGAATTAAAGCCTAATAGGTGAAGTAACCACCACTTGCAGCTCGCTCATAAATATCTCCAGGCCCACTGGAAGTGGCAGGAGCTTCCCAAACCCACACTTTCCCTGAAAGCTCATAACACAGTGTATCAGCTCTTGGTCTAGGCCCCTCTGCAAGGATGTCAATCAGAGCCACCCCAAGCCACTGCTAACACCCACACTGCCACCCCTCACAGGGGACAGGCACCTCTGTGAGCAGCCACTGGCAAGTTTCACCTCCACCTGCTGGCAGTCAGAGAAAAGGAAATGACAAGAAAGCCTCTTTTTCCTTCTCCCCATCAGTTCTCTCATAAAACAACTGAAATATTTTGCAGAGCAATACTACAAGAAGACAGAGAGAGCAAACATAGAGAAGCCAATATCTTCCAGCTCTGGGTTTTCCTGAGCTTCTGAGCAGGAGGTGAGCTTCTCAGTCAGCACTGTCCCACTGCAGCCATCTCATGCTCCCCAGCTCCTGTCAAGCAGCCAGAGTACGAGGAGACAGGTAAATGAGAACTTCCAGTCTCCTTTCACTGCTGAGCTGTGACTGTGTCTTGCTGCAGCAATTTCAGAGCCATCTGAGACCATACACCAGTTGCCTGGGGAGCTTCCAAGGAGGCTACTCCAGGCTCTCTCCTCCTCTTAACACAGCTATAATGTATCAGCAGCACCTGTCGATTACACGCCTGTATCAGCACTGCTGTTTGACTTCAATTTAATGACACACATAAAATCTACCCCAGAACAGCAAGTCTTCCTCTGAAGAGCAGGAGCAGGCCCCCGTCTTCAACCCCTCTGTGAAACCAGCCACCACAGGGGTGTATGAGGATATGGATTCATTAGGTCCTGAGAAAATACTTCCCAGATTTCACCACTGCCTACCTAACAGAAAAACAATCAAGTTCCGGTTTTGAGATGAGCAAAGAGCTTTTGTACGATGTAGATATAATTTAAGAGACACAATATATACACATGGAATACCTCTGGTCAATTTTCTTCACTTAAATTAGTATCTATTCATCACTCTGAAGCCAACACAGCTGTAAAAAAAGAGGCCAGGGCCCACCCTGTGCAATGCTTTTTAAGTGACTCACAAAAAATAAGCCCCACAGCTCAATTAGCAGGTCTTGTGTGACAGTCTAAACACCAAGGAGTTAGAAGAAAACATTTGTGACTCAAAGGAAGAATATGAACCATGGACCTTACTGAGGGAGATCAATACAAAACGCTGTCATCATTTCACATCTTTTTTCTCCAGTCACTGCACTCATTGCAGTATCCTTCACAAAAGGCTGAAAGAAGGATTCAATCTTTTTGCTTACCAGTTTCTGAATGCTTGATAGGTGTTTATTAAGGAATTTTTACCAAACACAGATGGACTTGGTTTTCCTCCTTTAACAAAACTAGCCCTTTCTTTTTCAGGCTGATTTCAGTTTGTGATTTTATTCCACTCTTGCCCAAATAGATTTTTGTTGTTGCAACAGAAAACAAGCTTAAGCCACTGAAATGAAAATAGAAACAAAACTCTGCTAATGTCCAAGTAACCACAGATTGGCATCACTACAGAACAGGGTGAAAACAGGACAGGAGTTGAGCTGATTATAAAATCCTCAAAAAAAACCACTTTATTCAACCTCTCTGCTAATAAAATTTACTTACAGAAAGCTAGGAAGCCCAGAACAACAGCATCCAAACTTTAGTCCAGCCTCACAGCAAAGCAGGGAAGCTACCTCAGGAACCCACACTGTGCCAAGCACACAGCCAAAGGCTCCAACCAGAACTTCCTGAGGTTCCTTTAGAACAGCACTGGCTGGTCCACCTGGAGAGCTGCAGATTAGCCACAGCTGCTGGGAAATCCCAGCCCACACCCTTTAGCAATGCATAGGAAAAGGTCATAGGGCAGCTGCTTTTCAAAAATACATTTTCAAATTTTTATTTTTTTTTTTTAATATATATAGAAGCTACTGCCTAAGTTGCTTTGAAGCAAGTGTGCAGGTGTCTCCTGTCACACAAAACTTCCTTCAAAGCTATTTTATCACATCAGGGAAGACCCAAATATTTTATCATTTCCTACTGTGATAACAAAGCTGTGGTGCTGTCCATACACAAAAACACACCTCACAGCCAATCTGTGCTCTTTCTCCCTTGCAAAAGATTCAAGCTTACTTCCCAAGGAATGCCTCAACTCTTCAGCAAGATTCTTTCTATAGCTGGTAAAGCTTGGAAACAACAAACAAGCTTCAGATGGTGCTAATGGTCCATTTTGCTGACCATATTCTCAGCTAAACGCATTCATGTGGTTTATATCTGTAGTGAGATAATTATTCAGCCTATGTGGTAATACAATGCTGACTTTATTTTGTGGGTTGCAAAGAGGTGCCAAAGGCACTCAACTGGTTCCAAAAGACTGGATTTGCTTGCTGTAAACATTTCCTGAAATGTCTTTAAAAGAAAAAAAGTTAGAAGATTCTCCTTCTGCTTGGGCAAGCTTGGATTTCTCATGTAAAAGAAAATGGAAAGAAAAAGCTACTCACTCACAGAACTTGATTTCTTACATCCTGGGAATTTCTCGGAAGGTGAGCAGTACTTCTGATACCTACAAAAGTGGAAAAAAACACGTAAGTCAGGGAGAAAAATAAAAAGAGAAAATAGCAGGCATCCCTTCCCCTTTAGGACTGGTAATTTAGTTTTTTCACCAGCACCAGGAATGCCAGCAGGAATTCCAGCAATTCCCTTTTCCACTGACCACCACTGACAAGCAATTCGAAAGATTTGGTCCTCCAGCCCTTTTACAGTAACATGATGAACCTTGGGAGCCTCTTGGGGCAAAAAAAAATCCACATTTCTTAGGCCAAGCAGACAGTGGAGAGCACTCACACTGATGTCCTAAGATACCACCACTGTGGTTTGCACTGGAAATACCCACAAAACATCTGCTGCAGCTGCCAGGTTCCAGAACAAACTCTTTGGCTATTGGGAACTTCTACAAAATGCCATAAAAATTGTCATTCTCCTCCTTAAAGGGACTCACCTGCTGTCTCCCAAAGCTAAAGTTGGCTTTCCTCATTTTTGCTTTTTTTTTTTTTTTTTCTAAAAAAACGGAGGGGACGGTTTACTTNAAAAAACAGGAGAGGAAGGTTTAGCTTCAGCAGCTGCAAGAGCAGAACTGAATAGAAAAATATTCCCCTTTGGCAGTGGCTGTATACATTCCTAAAAACCAGTGTGCCTGCAGGTCTGCAAGAATGGCTAAAGAGGTAATAAACAGGCAAAGGACTGCTCTGAGTGAAAGAAATACAAACAGAAAACCACCCCACAAGCCCCCCAGGAAAAGAGGCAGAAGCTTATTGATTGCTTCAGCAGGGCTGTGAGCACAACCTGCACTTTCAGCTCAAGCTGAAGTATTTGGGTTTGAAACTCCAGACTCCTGTTACCTGGCCCAAGGAAGGTCGGCTGACAAAACCAAAAGAAATCACTTGGAGTCTCTTGCTGCTTCCCAGCAGGTTAGGTTGATATTTTTTTGGATCTTTTCAAAGGAAGATATGACTTGATTTCCTGAAAGAGCACACTGGCTACTGGAGGAGCTGGGAAGCCAGAAGCTATTACACAACCATAACCATATTTTAAGAGCTTAGGCTAGAAAAAGCAGCATGTTTATTCACAGATGAAAGGGAAACTGCTTCCTGCTTTGCTCCATCTAAGAGTAAGGCAAAAAATGCTAGTTTCACTGAATTGTAAAAGAGAAATAAAACACATGGGATAGCTGCAAATTTTGTGCTATTTATACCTCCAACTCTTTGGGACCCAGCAGGCCACCTTCTGCTGCTCTTCCTCCCTCTTTTGGGTCAAATTCTCCATTCTCACATGGCTTAGGATAAAGCTGTTTCTGTATTTAATGGGTTTAATCTGGTTATCTTTTACTAAAACTGCTATCCGAAATTCTGCTTTTTCAGTGCTGTGTCCAACACACAAAAGTGACCCTTTGCAACAGCTTGCCAACAGAACTAAATCCAAGCCTATGAATAAAACACTTCTAAAGAACAACAGAATCACCTGTAGTGCAACACAGCCCTGTCCTTCCTTTATCTCAAACCTCTGCTTAGAATGTTAAATAAAATAAATACGTAAGTGTATGGTGCTGTTGCTTCTTGGGACTGTATACTGACCCTCACAATTTTTGGTACTTCTCCTAAAGACCCAGCTGGTGAAGCTTCTGCAAGGATCTCCACTTTTGGAAACATAAAGCAGAAATAAATCTTCAGGGCTATTACATCCAATCCCTTGCTGTTGTAATCATACTGCACGATCCTCTTCAGAAAGTGTGCAAAAAGTTTCTGCCCCTCGTGGCTATGAGAATATGATTTGGGTTTAATATAACAGCTCAGAAACAAGTCGGTAATATATGTGTGTATATATATACACACATACATACATATTTCAGATCTTTCAAACTATTTCACAGTTCTGGGAGATCTGCTACTGCTTTTGAATGCTTGGAGTTAAGCAATAGCGAAATGAAGGAGTCACAAACATGTTTCTATATGAGAAACATCAACTCTTTTCAACGGGTAGGTAATTATTATTGAAAACTCTTGCCTGAGTTTGTTTGTCTTGAGCATCCCTGCCGTAGGCAGCTCTTGAGCAGCCTCCCATGGGGACATGCTTATTCCAAGGCAGAAAAAGGCAGGAGAAGCAGCTTTCCTTGCCATGAAAACACCACTTCCCTGAAATGCATCACAATGCTGTGATCAGGCAAATTCAGACCTCCCCTCTGCACAGTAGACATTTATACAGCCATCATCATTTCACCCACGTGAGCTGTGCCACACCAGCACCCGCAGAGTAATGGACAAGAGCTGGGCAGATCTGTATCTGCTGGCTCCCGTGTGGTGTCATGGTGAGTACACGTACAGAACAGTTAATGGTGCTTTCTGAGTTACCACACACCTCCTGGTTGACAGGAATTGCCTGTTTGTGTTTACATGGCCCACAGCATGCAGTGAATAACTCCAGCTATCCCAGCCAATCTTCATTCTCTGCACACTGAGCAGGAGACTCAGCCACCAGCTGCTTCATCGTTCTAGACTCTTTCCAAAAAAACATCTCATGGCAAAACAAAACAAAATAAACAAAAAGGCTTTTACATACTTTATAAACACCAGCACTCCACATGGTTTCTGCAACCCAAACACTACAGCATAAACCACCTGAAAACGGGATTATTTTGCTTTATTCACCATGGAGTTTTTTACAAAGAAGAGATTGTCATGATATCTTCGAAGAGCTAAAAGGTAAATCTTGAGCTGCTGTTACAACAGGGAAGAGAAATAATGGTACTTTTTAGATGCTTGACAGAAAAGTTCCTTTGAGACTCTCTCAACCTACAGAAATTATCAATTTTGCAAAAGCGTATTTTACAGAGAGAAACTGAATTGGAAGCCCTGAAAACCCTTGCCTTCCCAAGCTGTGCTTGAGATGAAGGAAAATAAACCCCACACTCCTCTCGACTTCTTCTCCTGAAGATGTCAGTTTGGTGGTTTAAATCCTGGGGTCAGCCAAAACCATCCCCATGGAGCAGGTCGTGCCAACTCTCCACAGCTCCACCAGCTTTGGTGCTACCCCCACAGCACTGCTGATCTATCAAATGGCCTGACTGCCCCAATGCCCCAAATTGGTGGTACAGGCAGTAGGTCAGGAAAAACTTCCTTCACTAAGCTAACGTGCCCAGGATGTTGCTTTCCTTTACTGCTGGCTCAGCAAGGCAGGAATACAGCAAGCCCAGGATGCAGGGTGGGGCACTGGCAGCCACCCACCATGTTCCTGATCCTCACTCCCTGGTGTTTGTGTCATACTAGGCATTTATTAACTTTTCAGTGTAGCTTACACCTATATTTCCCTAAAAAACACCATGATCAAAATTACCACTTTAGCAATCTGAATTACTTCTAACAGCAGACTAGCAATGCCTTCTACCGAATTAAATATGCACAGCTGTGTTGGAAATGGGGGGTTTGCAGCCTCTCGACTGCAGACTGTTATTACAGCATGATTAGCAGATACAAATGTTCTTGAAAGTCGTCTCTCTCCACACACTGAAAATCGCAGTTATCCCAACAGATCCCAAGAGCCTCAACAGCTCCTGGCTGCTGGTCCAGTCCTTGTTAAACATTCACCAAACCTGGCAGACAACAGCACGAAGGACTAACAAGCTCATGAGCATCCTTGCCATCAACGCCTTTCCGTAAAGCTATTAAAATTAACCCAGCCCTGCCCCCAGCCCTGTAACAGACAAAATGCAACTCAAACTTTACATAAAACCCCTAAATATGCAGTGAAAAAGCCACTAAAACCCCAAAGTGCTCTGAGGTCTCTGAGTAAGAGCACACACACTGTGCAGACAGTGATGCTTGGATAGACCATGGGGTATCTCCCACTCCATCCCCAGAGGTCTTATCCCTGTCCCACTGGGCACTCAGCTGTCCTTCTCCAGCTTTTTGAACAAAGCTTAAAAAGACAGGGGTATTTCCACCCCACAGCAGCTGCAGTTGGTAGCCCCTGAGCTCCCCCACAAAACCATGGGTGCTGACCTGGAAAACACAGAGTAGGAGGCCCCTGCCAGGAGTCATCTTCTCCACCTCATTAGTGTGACAACCTCCCGAAGAAGATTCTTATCCATGCTGCACAATTTTCAGGGATCTGTGAGCAGAAGCTGTCCCAGACAGTCAATCCAAGGCTGCACCATGCTGCAGCTCTCCAGCCTTAGCTTCCTCCAGGAAAATTTCTATATACTACAGGAACAGACCAAACCCCTCTTTGCAATGCCTTCTTGATATTACCAGCTGCTTTGGAAAATACTAAGAAGCATAAAAGCAAAGAGAAAATAACAGCAAAATAAAGAGTAAATGAGATCAAACCCCAAATTATCTGTTTTTACAAAAAAAAACAAAAAAAGAAAAAAAAAAGGAAAAATTCCATAGTTTTGGGCACATTTTCACTGTGTAGCACTGTCCCAGACACTATTCCTCTTCTCCCAGAGATTTAGAAGATTTCAGAAAACATGTTGTCTGCCAGGCTGAAACTGATCTCATATTCCTCTAGAGAAGCAGGAGTGATAGTCCAGGGAAGGGGAGGGCTGAGCCGGGCAGCCTGGGCACCACCGAGGCCACGTTCGCCTCACTGCCACCCCCAGGGGACTGCTCCAACTCCTCGGGCACAGGCTGCTCAGGGCCAGGCTGTGCCCATCCATAGTTTTACTTGAAGCTGGTAAGAAGTGGTGTGGCTGCTGGCAGCAGCTGCAGTTGCCCTTGGCTACAAGGTGAGACAGGGCAAGGGTCCTGGCCTGGCTTCCCTGGCACTGGACAGACAGACAGTGATCCTGCCACTTCTCATCTCAGTGCTCTCTCGAAAAATTTGCAAATGAACAACAATATTAACCCTAGCATGGGGAGATGACCACCCACTTCTTCACTGAGGTCCTACAGCCTTTCTGCACCTCACTTTCCAACACTAAGTCTAGTTCATTGGGAACCAGAGCACTGAATCAGAATGAAAGAGAATGGGAAAGCATTGCTCAAAGCTGTTCATATTTAACTTTTCAACACATCCCCCAGTTGCAGATGTCAGCACAAAGAAAGGTATATTACTTTCTTTCCTATCTTGTTAACTGTTCCTAGCTTCCTTCAACAAATCAAAGTGTTTTCTTGAAGGGTGAGAAATCTCAGTCTCAGTATTTTAAATTGGCAGCAAGGGGTTTAGAGCAAGGAGAAGAATGTTTGATCGTGTAAGAAAATTCAGCCAGAGAGAGAGAGTGGTGTCCTGTAGGGTTCTGGCTAAGAAAAAGTTCATTATTAATTTGTTTGGCTTTTCATAAGGTTAAACGATTTCACATTACTCCTCTTAACCCTAGCATTTCAGACTGTCACCCTCTGGTTAGTTACCCACATGGCCACAGTAATAAAGGTGCTGGAAAACAGTTGTTGGATCCCTCCTCTGCCAGGGCCATGATTGAGAACTGTCTTCCAACATAGTGGCTGCTGCACTGTTGTTGGACACTTTTTCTGCCCAACATATATACAGCAATAACTTTTTTATTTTTAAACAACCAAGCTGTGGACTGTTAACCTGCTAAATAATTTTCAACACCATGTGACGTCCCCTTATATAGTCACAGAATCATTTATGTTGGAAAGAACCACTATGCCAAGTCAATCACTAAACCTAAGTGACTTCCCTAAGTAACACATCTACATGTCTTTTAAATACCTCCAGGGATGGTGACTTCACTGGACAGCCTGTTTCAGTGCCTGACCACCCTTTCTGCGAAAAACTGTTTGCTAATACCCAATCTAAATCTCCCCTGGTGAGAGGGGAGACTTCCTGAGAGGGAGACTGAGGCCACTTCCTCTCATCCTGTCACTTGTTACCTGGGAGAAGAGACCAACCCCCACCTGGCCACAGCCTCCTTTCAGGCAGTTGTAGAGAGTGATAAGTTCTCCCCTGAGCCTCCTTTTCTCCAGGCTAAACACCCCCAGCTCCCTCAACTGCTCCTCATCGGACTTTTGCTCCAGACCCTTCCCCACCTCCACTGTCCTCCTCTGGACACACTCCAGCATCTCAACGTTTTTCTTCAAGTTGAGGGGCCCAGAACTGGACACAGCACTTGAGGTGTGGCCTCACCAGTGCTGAGTACAGGGGGACAGTCACTTCCCTGGTCCTGCTGACTACATTATTCCTGATACACACCAGGATGCCACTGGCCTTTTTGGCCACCTGGGCACTGCTGACCAGCATCCATAGGTCTTTTTCCTCTGGGCAACCTTCCAGCCACTCTTCCCCACACCTGCAGTGTTGCAGTCCCTGTGTTCAGATACATTCAGCTCTCCTACAAATTTGATGGAGATACACGGTGTAAGTTGTACACTGGGGACAGAGCCAAAAATCACACACTCCTTCCATTACCCGCCAAATATCCAAGCTCATAACAACAGCAGCATTAAGAGTAGGAAAAACCAAAGAGAGAACTAAAGCAAACACAACAGAAAAATGTGTTACTCCACGTCAGTCCCCCTGGTTTAAATGGATGTGCCAATTTGGGAAGGACAGGGGTCATCATCTGAGGCTGCCTGTAAGAGCAGGCAGGTGGGGAAAGTGTTGTGAGCAGCAACCCATCATCACAATTTTGCATATGGATGGTGCTAGACTGCAGCCAGAAACATCACCAGCTATTGTCACTGTTCAGATCCACTGTAAGAGTGACACAATTCAAGGCCTCCCAGGATGACTGTTAGGTCTGTCCTGGTCTCTCCAGTTTCAGCCTGATTTCCTCACCACATGACAGAGCCCGGCAGCAATCACTCTTTTCCCTTGCTCTTTATTCATTCCCTCTTTTGTTTCCCTCAACCCTTAAGCTGAAAAGAAAAAAAAAACAACAAAAGGGTAAAAACCAAGACTGATCAAGACCAGACAGTGACTACATTTTGCTGCCATAAAAATAAATAAAAGAGGAAGGGGTTTCCTTTTTCCAGCTGTTTAGACCATTTCTACTTTTGGCTGTATGCACCGATGTGTTTGCAAATTCCTGTCGAACACAGCAGCCATTGGTACAAAAGTGGTGCAAGAAACTAAATGAGTACAGGATATAAACAAAGCAAAAGATCACTTTGGTCCTTTCAATTAATTGTGTTTGTGCTTCATTTGCTCATGAAGACCAGCACTGCTAGGCATTACTGAGTCTCTCGTTTTCAATAAGAGAGTCCATGTCCCTATACCTGGAAAGTTCAGTGAGAGGTACCTTGGTAAGCTACAAGCAACCACAGTGCCACAGACTGCAGCAAAGGCTGCCCAGAGTCCCTTACATATAGCTATATGTTCCTGCTCAGTCCTGAGCTTCAGCCGTTCTCCTCACTGCAAACTCCTGGAGTTCCTGTTTGATGGGAGCATCTCCCAGGGCATGTTCCTGCCTGCTGCATTTCTTCTCCCAGCTGCACAACCCCAGCCCTGTCTCTTCAGTTTCCCCATGCTCCAGTAAATGGAGCCAAAAGGGGAAAGTCTGTATACACTGAGACATTAAAAAAAGTGACTGACCCCAAGGATTGGGAAGGGTTGTGGAAATCCCCACAAAGCAGTTGCTTTTGTGGCCTTTTCTCCCTATCCTGGGGATATACAACACAGCCCAGGCAATTCGTCTGCTTATTCTGTTAAGAATTAGTAACTGGGCCCATCCTTCCCCTCCAGCTAGACTTTAACTTTTAAGGCCAAGAATACAAAGGGATGGAATGAAACTCTCCTACAGCCTGTCAGTCTTGCTGTCCCACAAATTTATCCTATCAATTTATCACCTTCACTCCACTGATGCCTGTATTGAACACTAACTTGTTATGTGTCTAGGTACACAGCCCTTAACAGCCTGGGATGTTTTTGGAAACCAAAGCAACAGAGGTTCACTGGATGTGTGATTCCTCCAGACCTAAGTGCTGCATTGGAATAAAATTAAGGTTTAGATCTGCCTTAGTTTGAGAAGTGGGCCAATGGGAATCTCATGAGGTTTAATGAGACCAAGTGCAAGGTGCTACATCTGGGATGGGGCAACCCCTGGGCAATCCAGGCTGCGGGATGGACAGACCCAGAGCAGCCCTGCTGAGACCTGGGGGTGCTGCTGGATGAGAGGTTGGACATGTTTCAGCAATGTGTGTTTACAGCCAAGAAAGACAAATATCCTGGGTTGCATCAAAAGCCCCGTGGGCAGCAGGGTGAGGGGAAGGACTGTGCCATTCTACTCTGCTCTGGTGACACCCCACCTGCAGTGCTGTGTCCAGCTATGGGGCCCTCAACACAGGAAGGACATCAACCTGATGGAGCGAGTCCAGAGGATGTCACAAAGATGATGAGAAGGATAGAGCACCTTCCCTATGCGGAAAGGATGAGAGAATTGGGATTGTTCAGCCTGGAGAAGAGAAGGCTTCAGGGTGACCTAATTGCAGCCTTCCAGTACCTGAAGAGAACTTACAGGAAAGATGGGTCAAGAATATTTACAAGGGCATGCAGTGCCAAGAAAAGGGAGAATGGGTTCAAATTGAAGGAGAACATGTTTAGATTAGATATTATGAAGAAATTCTTTACTGCGAGGCTGGTGAGACACTGTCACAGGTTGCTCAGAGAAGCTGAAGTGGAGCTTCATCCTGGGAAGCATTTAAGGTCAGGCTGGACAGGGCTCTAAGAAGCCTGGTCTAGTAGTGGGAGCTGTCCCTGCCCATGGCAGGGGAGCTGGAACAAGATTGTCTTTAAGGTCCCTTCCAACCCAAACCATCCTATGATTCTGTGATTCTACTAGAATACATCTGGAGCACCAGATACTTTTTACAGCTTTCTGCCCAATTCAGGATTGAGAATATAATTACATTTCTGAGAGAAAACCCTGCTATTATTTGGATACACCTTTGCCACTCCAAGGAAATAAAGTGCAATTCACATCCTGCCGTGAAGACTGTTAAGGAGAAATGCACTTTCACCTTTTAAAAATCAAACAAAATCAGATTTCATACAAAATTTATCTTATCCTTCCACATAACCAGCAACATGACATTAAATTTCTTCTGTCTCATGATATATTTAATGAGGGGGAGAAAAAACAGAGAAGTCCACACCCCTTTCTCCAGTACTCCTTGTTATTCTTCCAGTACAATTCTTCAAAGCTACTGAGATCACTGTATGTTACCTCCTTTTTGAAGGATCAGATACATTGCATCAAAAAGCATGCAAGAAAAGTTCTAGGGCATGAAACCAATTTTTGCGCACTTTTATCTGGGTCAGCTTTTCTATTGATTCTGCAAATACTGTATCGTTTTTTAAAGTTAAGGTTTTTTTTAGTTTAAAAGGAAGAAAAAGAGAACATCAGAACTTAAGTCAAACATACATCTGAGCCAAGGACTGGTTTTGTTGGGTGACTCCAAATCAAAAAGGTAGGTTTTTTTATAATAAAATCCATCTAACAGTGTAAGGGCATCTGGATCGATTTCTAAATTCAGTAAATGCCCTCTTCTCATACTGTGTCTACTTTCATTAATACCATCTTTGCTGTTAGGTGTACAAAACTTAACAGCTGACAACATCCAAGAAAGCTAACATGAAACAAACACATCAAAACCACTCAGACACATGTTTTAGCACTAATTCTTCCCCTCCTTTCTCTTCTCCTCTGCCAAGTTTTCCTCCATGGTTATGAACTATTTGGCACAGCTTCCAGCTCTGCATTATGCTGTTTCATTAACCGATGTGTGTCTTGAGGTACTCTGAAACAGAAATAGTAAGTAAGAAATGGCCTCAGGTGACATCCTGTAATAGGAGGAGATGACTTATTGCAGACATCCTGAAGATCCTGTATCAACTACATCTGTACACATACATGGTAGATGGAGAAAGGACCCTTCTCAGAGGATTCGTACCTATAGGTGACAATTCATAGCACGGACAACTCAGAAAGTTTGCTTACAACTTCAGATGACAGCAGAAAAAAATAAATAAAGTAGTTGGGAATTCCAATTAGGTTGGTGAAAATAAAGAACTAATGAACTACCTCTCATGTGCTTTTCCAGAATGGAATGCTTTTACTACTGAGAGATATCTTTTGCATATTCTGATGCTGAGAACACCACCACATTGTCCAAGAGCCTGATTATCAAATGTGCTTCTGCTGGAAGTTGGGTGTCTGCTTTGACAAAACCTTATTTCACAGGGATCTGGGCACTTGGGAAGAGAAACTGCGCACTTCCAAGTCTGAGCTAAAGAGGGGTCTGACTAAGATGAGCATTTATTCCCTGTCTCTGGGACACTTGTCTGGCATGCTCAAGATCCAGAGGATTGTCTGAACAGATCCATCAACCTTTTTATACTCACTTTTCCCAGCCTGGAGAGCTCGGATGGAAAGATGAGTAATAATTCCCACCACACCCACTGTGTGACACAAACAAAACCTCCAGCCTGATTTCTGATATGTAAATAATTAAACCCCAACACTTTCTTGTCATGATTTTACACCATCAAGCCTTGTTTTTATTAGGAACCTTGCCAGTCCTGCACGAGGCTGCTGGATGCTTCCTCCAGCATTGCACATGTACAACCAAAAAGCTGCAGACAAGTGAACTACCCTCTCTGCAGGAGGGCTGGAGGTCCCTTTGCCCAAGGATGGCCCTCCATCCAGAACTCCACCCTGATGTACTCCATCCACGGCCCAAGTGCAGTTATTAATATACTTCTAACTGCAGGAACTATTGCTCTGCTACACTGTGTCTTCTCTCTTCCCCCATGCATTAACTGGTTGCTTGGAGCTTTGCAATCTTTCAAAGAAAATGCTTTGAAAAATAAAACTGAGGAGGCTCACGTTAAATTGGGAAATGAGCACGCCTTGCTGGCTACCCCGAGAAACTAGGACAGGCTTCTCTGGACCAAATCTCCAGGTATCTCTGAGGCAGTAACAGTCGGCACAATTCTTAAAATACGCACAGGCTGATTAAAGGCTGGCTTACAGCACTCACTAGATTTGCAGCATTAGTGCAGACTTTTAAAATCAAACAGACATTGATGCTTTAGGAAAGAAACCCTCTCCAAATGCAAGACTGCTTGCTGGACCCCCTTCCTTGCTCTCCCACCTCACAACACACCTAAAGCTCCCCTTGGGAAAGCCTGAGGTACCAAGGTGGGCACAAGCAGAGGCACCCACACCTTGGATGTCAGTCCAAATTCAAGCCAGCAGCTGTTTCAGTGTTAAAGTCAGGTTGTAACCCACACTTTTCCAGGGCTCCTGACAACCAGCCACCATCCTGCTTCGTCCCTTGCTGGGAGATGTGGCACAGATGTCTGAGGGGAAAGTGGAGGGCTGAGCTAGGACAGCTGGCCAATGGATCTGCAAAATGTCAGAGACAGCTGCAGAGCAGACTTTAAAACAAATATCCTTTCCCAACATGACGCTTTCCCTGGGGGAAAGGCTTTGCCCTGTGTGCCACATCCCAGGCTCTCTCATTCATGTGCTTGCCTCACATTGAAAAAGCTTCATTAATGGAGAGGAGCTGAGTGCTGCCAGGCCCTATGCTCCACTCAGTGACCACTAAAAGCCAGACTGAGTAATCAGCAACACCCTCCCCTCCTCTCTCTCACAACAGGGGGAACAAGGGCTGCTTCCCTTCCACTGCCTTCCCCACCGTCCTCTCAAGTACCAGAGCACACCCATGCCAAAGTGAATTTAATATGGTGTTTTCATCCTCTTACTACGGAAGAAGCAAAGCAAGACTAATAGTTTGGATTTGCTTATGTCAGTTTAAATTAAGGCAAGGCTGCAAATCTGGCTTTGTCGTGCCCATTACTCCGCCGAGCCCACCGCATCCCGGCAGTGCCGAGTGCTGCCTGGTTACGACCCCTGGCAGACCCCAGCTGTGGCAGATGGTGCCCTGGCAGGGCATCGTCCCGGCAGGGCATCACCCTGGCCATCACTGGTGGCTGCTATTTCTGTGCCAGGCTCAGGGCTGTGGCACTCCAATGCCCGTGGGAGGAGGGTGGGCTCCAGCTTCCCTCGACACCATCACCCTGCACGGACACTCACCCCACAACCTCGAGCGTGTAATCCAGCCACCTTACTAACACCTCCTAATTTAAATATTTAGGCCACTTTGCCACAAATGTAGGTACTTTTGTTCCTCTGGTATTTCACGTGGACTTCAATAAACAGCTTTTGGCCATCTGTCCCACAGGTAAGGACAATACAGGGGACAATTTAGCATTTTGAACAGAGCTATCAGGCAAACAGGTTAATGGATGAATGTTAATGTACAAATAAACTGAACCTAAATGGACTCTCTCAAATGAAACTCAGATATAACTACAGGAAATATAGTCAGAGGTCACCACAGAAACCTACTAGTAATGCTCAAATTTATACAGAATCATAGAACTGGGTTGAAAAGGACCTTTAATTATGTATTAATTACAATTAAAATGGATCTTAGTCCAGCCCCCTGCCTATACACAATCTCTCAGTAAAGGAAACATTGGCTCTAAAGAATCTCCTATAAAGCAAATTAAGTAAACACCTTTAAACGAAGCTCAGCAACCCTCCAAATCCAGGCAGGGTAGTTACCGCTCTCTTTAGCCTGTCCTTTATGGATCCTCAGAGCAGTCTGTGGAATGCATAACTTTCCCATTCGTCGTTTGCAACATCATGACAACTTCCCAATAACTGGGAAGCAGCACATCAGCATCAACTGGAACATCCTTCACTGTCCAAAGGCAAACTGCACAGTTTGGATTTAATTCCTATTTATATGGCTGTGTTTTCCAGATGAAACGTGTGGTCTAAGCAAAAAACACATCCAGAGTCTTCACCGCCTTCATCCAAATTCAGACATATGCTCTCACATGTCCCACTGAAACAACCAAGGCCCCACCTGTGTGCCAAAATCCCTTAGAGCACTCTGCCCTTCAGGAAGCTCCGTAGTACTCTGTTGAAAGATGAACAGTACTCAAAAATTTTATTCTTCATGTATTTAAAAAGATTTTCTACTGTCCTTGGTGGAGCTTCACATTTTGGATGTGTGACAAAGCAGACATCGTGTGCAAGGAAATACAAATTCTAACTGCACAAAACTACCCTAAAGCTAGAACTTCAGGACTGGATATGGACTGAATTTGACCCCTTGAATCAAATTGCTCAGATCTCCTCTGCTGCTAAAATAAAGCCAGAATTTTGTCCTGAAAGCTTCCTGTCACTCCGTAGTTTGCAGCAGTTTAACTAGAGACCTGTCAAATTTCTAATCTGCACCTCAAATAGCCTTGTCAAGTCATACAATCAGCAAGAAGCAACCAAGGTAGGGTTTTATTGTCAGGAAATGTAAACAAGTAACAGGCAGTGCTGTTCATCTATCTCAGGTTGGTGTATATAATTTTAATTAAAGCATTTATGTAAATACAGATGCAAATTAGGTTCAGTATAGCATCTGACAAATTACTATCAAAGACCTGAGGCTACTGGAAAATAATCAGCGTGAGCTCTCATGATGTGAATATATGAAATCCAATCTTGGTCCAGACACTGTCTATTTTATTTGGCTTAAATTGGCAGTAAAACACCATACTGATACATACAAAAGAAGTTAAATAGTCTTCCATTAACAACATCCTTAAAATTCGTCCTTTAGACAGCCTGTGTCTATCATGAAAAAATCCCTTTTTGCATTTCTGCAACACCTACCAAAGAAACTCAAAGCATCTCTGAAATGTTAATTAATCCATACTCTCCCCAAGGGATATCTATTTTAAAGATGGTTATATGGAGCCTGCATTCATCTCTCATTTGCCAAAGGCTTGCAGGGGAAAAGCCACAGAGATCAAATCTGGACCTTGGCCTTGCTCATACACGTTCTCATTACAAGACTTCCCCTCCACAAAAATCACAAGAAATCACTCACACCAAAGAGGTGTGAACCTCTTTGGCCTAGATATCACTGCCTCAAAGTAGTGTTAACTTCAAAACCTTGTTTAACTTGCGAAGACTATTACAGGACAAGAAAAATTAAGGAAAACAAATCACAAGAGAAAAAAACCCCACTCCCAACATTTGAAAATTGAAGAAATCTTTAGATCATGCTGAAAGAACCTCATCTTTGGAAAATGAAAAGATATGACCACGGTAATCTTCACAGCAGTATCAGCATCAACTTCTGCTATTTCTTCCCTCCAGGTTCAATTCCATCTTTAGAGCCTTGCAAGGGGAGAGCAATTCTCACTCACTCAGAACCACCCAGTAATGCTTAGAAAGAGGCAATAGCTTCTAAGGTTTTAAAGCAGACTTAACTTGATAAACATCAATGATGCTTAAGTACACGCTTAACATTTTCCCTGCAATACCCTTGGACATTTCCCAGGGTATGAAATTCCCAATGGCATTGACAGAAGTGAAATCACATTTCCAATTTATTCGGAACAGACGCATTAAGTTCCTTGGAAACAATTGTTACTACTGGTGATGAAGAAAAGGAGAAGAAAACACAGTAAGGTTTGGAGTTACACAGGTACATTCACAGCGTGACAAAATGTGACACATACATGTCATATCATTACCATGACAACAGCATTTGGAAGACGTGTAACCAGCATTTTGTAAGCACACGGTCATATACTGGCCCCTTCCTGTGCTCAAAATGAAAAACAAAACAGAGGGACGGGAGCTAAAGGCATGAAGCCACGGACTGGCCAGTTTGCATTCCTTTGTCCTGATGTCACTTATAACGACTGCATAGTCATTCAAATGCTTTGCTTATTGACGTGTTTATTTGTCTTTAGCATCTTGTTTCCAAAAACCCCAAAAAACCTCCAAGAAACATACAGAAATAGCAAGTCTTGGTTTTGAACGCTGGGACACCAGTGTGAATTCCTACAGTAACTGTGATTTCGTGGCTGCAGGGAGTGTGTGGAAGAAGGGAACAAGAAATGCTGATGTAATTAAGGAAATATACTGAGATTGCACCTCCTATTATCTGTTGGAACAGGCTAAATGTGAGAGCTTTATGCTCCTGGAAATTGGACATCCCTGCTTTCCATGGCTATTAAGAGAACTGGGGCACATATATACAGATACACATACATATATATATATGTGTATATGTATGTATGTATGTATATATGTATGTATATATGTGTATGAAACTTGCTGGAGAGCAGTTAACATTTCAAACTCTGCTTCTCCATAGCACATCTGCATCTTGAATGGAGTACCTGCTCCAGCAAAATCATTTCCTGAGTCCCCTCTGCAAGAAGAAAAAGCCCCAAGTTTCACCGGAGGGGGAGAGGAGTCAAGACTGTTACAAAGGATGACATACCTCCCATACTTTGGGAGAAAACCAAGCCAAAATCAAAGCCTTACCTTGTATAGGTTCCAAGTCAAAGCCCACATTCCTAAAAGAGGCCAAGTTGGCCATCTTGATGATTTCTTGTTGATAATCACATCTCAGTATACTTTTTTCTTATGTGATGACTTAATCAGGCAATTTCTATAGATCAAATGATTGTACTAGTTTTGCCAAAAGCAGTAAGTGACTTGCAACATACAAGCAAACAGATAAATAAGAGATTTGCAGCTCTGATGTGGCCTCAGCTGGCACATCCTTAGGGAATCGTTTGGAAATCAGTGGTCCTATACTGTACTGAGAAGCTGAGTGTAGTAGTTTGGCCGTGATTGGCCAATGTGTATTACTGACATTTGATAAAACCAATGAAAGCGTGGGTACGCCTTTTACGATACACCTTTTTTAAATGCAAACCCGGGAATCATCTCTCTCTTGGTTTCCGGCAAAGGCTCAGGTAAGAGCTCCTGCCGAACATTCTCTGCTCCCCCTCTCCCCACGTGGCCGCCGGGCCTGGGGGGGGAGGGGGAAGCAAGTCAGGCTGACCGGGAAAAAGGAAAAAAAGACCGCAGAGCCAAGCTGTGAGCTTCGTTGCTGATATCTGGCTGATGGAATTCAAGTTTTCTTCTCCTGAGCATGGTCGGTGAGAGAATTTTCCTCAGGGCTGTCTTGGAGCCAGGAAAGATCACGCAGATCGGGCGGGGATGG
>WAAG01082883.1:111860-156221 GCA_013390105.1 Tichodroma muraria
GGCCGCGCCTCCCGCGGCTCAGCCCCGCCAATTCTCCGCGCACCCCCCGCCCCCTGCCCCGAGCGTGGGCTCCGCCGGGCGCTCCGCTGCCCCTGTGGTGACACCGCCGGCCCGTGCCCGGCCCGCCCGGTGGCATCGCCGGTCGCCGGCGCGCTCCCCGTCCCGCTCCAAGGCGGAACCACGCGGACCCTCCGATCGTCCAGGTGGAGCCGGAGCTCGCAGCGGGGAAACCCCCTCCCTGGCCCCGGGCGGTGCGAGCGGTGGCGACGCCGAGGGGGATATGGACCCTTGGTAGAGGGGGTGGGAGTGAGGACCCTCGGACCAGTGGGCTGGACCTCCCCGTATGGGGATGGCAGCGGCTGGACCCTTGTTCTAGGACGTGGGGACGGGACCAGCGTGTCTGCATCACATCCCTGCTGTAGACACGGCGGGGCTGACCCCCGCTGTAGGCACGGCGACGGGATCCTGAGGGTCTGGATGAGGCTGTGCCGTTGCCGTGAGACTGTCCCTCGGAAGCGGGGCAGATTACCTGGGGAGGTGGGAGTCACTTCTTCATCTTCGGCTTGAGATAGAGGTTTTCCAAGCCACAGTCTTTTGGGTGGGCTTCAGACGGTGGTTTTCTGTAGCTTTGAAGAAGGTGGTGTGTATTTCTAAGGGATGCCACCGCAATCTCTGCTCCTCTGCTGCAACGCAGGAATCCTTTCCCCGATTTGAAACTGCCGTTGAACTCTTTGCCTTTCTTCCAAAGAGATGTAGACAGATAGGACCCAGGCTATTTTCTGTTTACTTCAATGAATTAATTAAAAGAAATAATTTACCGATTGTATCTTGCTACTAGATAGCAGGTCTTCCAACAAGTCCAGGCTAAAAAGACTTCAGAATAGCATAATCTCACTGTAACTTCAGGGATGTGCTATCTAGACGTGGTATCTTTGATTAGATCGCATTAGATTAATCTCTTAATTGTATACTTTGTGCTCTACAGGCTTTAAATCTCGGCTTGCTTCGCCTCTCACCCTGCCCCATGTCACCAGCGGGGCGGCCAGGCTGCAGCCCTTAACCCAGCTGAGTAACTTCGTTGGACATCGTTTTGTTTTCCTTTCCCGTGTAGGGCTGGGGACTGGGGACTGGCTCGTGTCTGAGTGTCAGACGAGAAGCTCTAAGTTATTGAAACTGAATAATCTCAGAAGAACGTAAATATGTCAAAGCAGTGTCAAGAGATTTCTTTGCAGGGATACCCTTATCTGAGTAGGCGTGTTTTTGACTGCCTGACTGAGTATAGTCTCTCTCTGTTAGTACTTGGTAACAGGATGGATTCCTTTCTTGCTGCCACCAGCCCCGAAATTCCTGCTAACTTTGCTTTCCAGATGGAAGCTGTTAGGCAGGGACGAACTTGAGCATCCTCTCTGCACTTGTTGGGGGCATGGAAGATGCCTCTTAAAGCTTGCTGATGCTCATCAAAGTCTGGTGGTTTTGATATTTTTTTAATGGAAATTTCTTTCTCTTTTAACTCTTTTTCTACCTCTTTCTAACTTCTTTTTTCTAACTCTTTTTACTGATTTTTGTTTACCTTTTCAATAGCTGTCCAGCCCTGAAAATGTTTCTGATTTTTGAATACTTGTGTACAAAAAAAAAAGTTGTTTTAAGGTGCAATGATTTTTCCACAGGATGCACTTTTTTCTTTACTGTCTTAAAGTCTTAAATTCCTTTTCTACGATCTAGAAAAAGAGACAAGCCTAAGTGTTCTAGTAAGACTACTATATTTTGGAGTATAAAATGTTCGTGAGAGGGCAGATCAATCGAAAAGCAGGTGAAAAATCATCTGCTTGCTGTTGTCCTAATTGACACGTACTTTAAGGCCTGTTTAGCTTTTTTTGCATTTCCAGATGCAGAAGGCTCTTTGATGAGGTGATATGGCAGCTAATGCTGCCTTTCAAGTGCAAAAAAGGGCTGTCAATGGGAGCCAGGTGCGGGAATTCGGATTTTGGACCTTAAACTTGGATTATAACAAAGGCAGTTCTAACCTGAGGCCAAAGAAATCCCTGCACCGAGTAAGGCCCACAGTGAGGCTTAGCCGTCTTCCCCAAAATCCCTAATTTCTGTGGCACCATCACCCAATCTGATGGTGCCACAGAAATTAAGAACTAGAAGGTCATTAAAAATGAGGTATAATTCACTGTATTTAAGATGAAGAGGATGTGGGTTTAAAATTGGAGCAATTGTTATTGCTATTCTAAATGAATAAACTAAGGACAACTTTTTGAGCAGCTGTATATTCAATGTTACTGCTTGAGAAGCTGCTCACACTGTGTCATCTAACTCTAAGAATACCTGCTTGTGTCTGACTTGGCATTTTCCCACACGGAGGTACAAAATATAGTGCACAGAAATTGGTTTTGTGAATGTTTTTCGACTTGGTCATCAAATTCCTCCTCTGAATCTTGAGCAGTGGGACAAACAGGCTGTGTGGCATCACTGCCCGGATGCTGTCTTTTAGGAAACTTGTAGTTGGTCAGTTAGCTCTGATTCTGTCAAATTTAATTGAAGTTAAGTGAAACGATCAAAGGTTTACTGAGGGATGGGAGAACGGTGTTTAAGATTAGTGTTTATAATTACAAAAGCCTTGATTCCTTGGGAAATCATGCAATAAAAAAAGTATCAGTGATGAATGCAATTCGAATGCTCTTACTAAGTCTCAGTATTCATTTCTAAAAGCCTAACATTAACATGATGCAGGATAACATAGCAAAATGGAAATTGCTTTTGCAGAATAGGCAAAAGGAAATTTGCAATTTTAAATTTCTTTTGCATAAGGTCTCTCTTTTTAATTAATAGCACAATGAAAGCCACACTGATTACAAAGCACAGTGAACATGCGTGCACAATTTCCCAGGAAAGTGAAGGCAGAGTACTTGCTTTAAATCTAGTGCCCTCTCTGTTCCTTCTATGCACTGTCTCTGGGTTTAAAGCTGCATCTGCTCCATAAAGCCCTCAGAGGAAGTTGCAGTCTCGTCTGTGAAATAATGCTTTGGTCAAACATAATGAACTGTGTACTGATATGTAGTTTTCTTACCATGTGGATATGAGTGTCTGAAATATGTATTGTCACATACATTCCAGTCTTTTTCAGCTTGATTGTTTCTTTCTCATTTAATCCTGTGAAATTGCAGGCTGAGTCAGCATTGCAGATCTAATTCCCTGTCTTGGAGGTGCAGCTCTGACTTTTGCTCTGTGATACTTACTGCACAAATATCCTAAAAGGGAATGTGCATCCTCTAAGAACCACAACGGAGGCATGCAAATAAAAGAAGTATTTTCCATTGAGTGCATGGCTACATGTTTCTCATTTTTATGCTGGCCTAACTCTGTGAGATCCAGTGGTGTTTTGCCTACAAGACGTAGCAGCAAACAGGTAGGCTGTGAGCTTTGGAATGGATGTGTTTGCTTCTCTCAGGGTAGGTGAAATAGCCCTTGGCTGGTGGGCCAAGCTACTGCCTTGGAGCTGGTTTTGGGAAGAACCAAACTCAGCTTCCATTGCTAATTTTTCACCTTGCTCCAATTTCCTCTTCCACTCCATTCTTCTAACTTTGCATGGGTATAGCAATTTGCTGGCTCTCTGTTTTTAATGCCAGCTCAGTAGTAGAATCAGGCTTCTTATACAATCAGAAGGAGAAATTAAGGTAAAAACAAATAAAAAAGAAGTCAGCAGACAAACACCACTACCTTTTTTCCCCCTCTTGTGGAGACCTTGATGTCTGCGCTGAGGACTGGAAGCAGTGCTTGACTGGTGGTGTGCGCATCAATGGCTGAGAAACAAAGCTCTTTAGCCTGGTGTTTTTTTCCCACCCCAGCAAAACAGCTTCCCAAAGCAAGCTTTCTCCTTTGCTAAAATGCTTTGTCGCTTCTATCAGTGTTCTCAATCACTGGCGTGTGCAGATACAAGCTGAAGTAGTTAGCACTGATCAGATGTGCTGTCTGCAAAATGAGATGTTAATATGAATGCACAGAAGAGGAAAACAATATCAAAGTCTGATCCAATTATAAGGGCTGATCTTATGATTTGTAGTGCCCTTAAGCTGGGGGAAGCTGTCAAAAGGCAAGATGCCTCCCCTCCTGGAAGAAGGGCTGATGGGGAAGATTAGTTGCTAAGCCTAGATGGAGAGAATCCCCTGAACACAACCTCCCTAAGCATTTGCACTCGTCGCCTGAGCTTAAGATAGGTCCTGGCAAGAGGCACGCAGGCATCTGTCTTTTTCTGTTTCAAAAACTCCAGGAGAGCTGATCACTTATCACGGGAGCCATCTGGCTTATTCTTAGAGAGATCAACAGTTAGTCACTGAATGAACAAGGAACAAGCTGCATTGAAGTCTGCTCTCCCCATTAAATATGAGGACTCAGCCCAAGGTCTCTGAAACACCACGTGCTTTGCCTGCTGCAGGCAGAAGGGAGAGAGATTTAATTCTGCCTTGAGGTTGCTGAGCTGCTGTCATGTGGAAGAGAGCTTCTGTGGCGAGCCAGGGGACGTTGGCATCTCTGCAGTGAGCTGTGGGGATGGGGACCTGAGGCTTTGCTTCCTCAAGGTCACCTCTGCCAGGGATGGAGAAACCGGAGGAGGGAGCAGGGCTGCCATGGCTATGGGGGAAGCTTGACACCAGCTGCTCTGCCTCCAATGTTTAGTGTTGGTCTCGGTTCCCAAGTACCAGAGCAAGAGGTGGGAATGGGTTATCATTCTGTGAGAGTTGCTGTGGATGCAGGACAAGGCCAGTGATGTGGGTCAGTGCTGCTGGGCTGTGAAACTTAGGGAACCAAGGTGTTTCACTCTCACCTTTGAGACTTAAAACTCCACCTTGTCCCTGAAAGGATGCAAGCATATCTGTGTGGCTGTGTGCTCTTTGTGCTTCATTAAGAAGGACCATAGAAATAACTGAGGTAGCTTCTTGCTAAAAACTTCTGAAGTCAGGCCACTGTACCTCCCCTTGTGTCAGGCAGTTAGCGTTTTAATAAAGCCTTTGGCAGCCTCTGCCTGCCCTCTGCTATTCCTGTCAGGTCCCTGTGAAGGGCGGCTGGCTTTGAAATGCACTGATGCGCCAGGGGGGCTTTGCTCACCCACCGCTGCCCTGGGCCTCCTGTAGCCAAGCAGGCTCCAGACTTTTTCGGGCCTATCAGTGACATGACAAGCTCAGTGAACTTGGAGCAGCAGCTTGGCCTCTCTTGTGGATGGCCTGCAGATCCCACGTGAATGCTACAACCTTTGCTGAGAGTGACAGTTTGGGGATTTTTCTTCTCTTTTCAATGTTTTTTAATTTTTTTCTATTGCTCTTGCTAATTACTAAAGCAATTTTTAAAATTTAAATGAGGGCTTCCTCCCTCACAGCCCATCTGCTGTGAAATCACAGCGCACATCCTTCGTGACAGTTCAAGGATTGCCATGGCAACGTGCTGTGATGTGATCAGCCCTGAGTTATGACCTCACTGCGGGACCAGGCAGTCCAGGTTGCTTTGGCAGAAGGAATAAAAACCAATTTTTGCATTAACAAAAGTGGTAACTCGGCTACAAGCCGGTGGGATTTGTCCTGGCCTAAAAGCCAGGCTAAATCTCTTTCTGGAGCTTTTTACAGGACTTCAGTGCTAGGGCTTGGTGGGGGTATCCACTGGAGAAGTCATCTATTTGTTTCCATAGAGAAAGTTACTTTCTTTGAGAAGTCTTTCCCACCAGTTTATGGCACTATTTCAGTGAAATTCTTTGAATTTTTAAGACTTTTTTGTCCTGTTTTTTTTTTTTTTTTCTCCCTGTTTATCCATATTGCTGGAGACCAAATTCTCTTTTTCTTATTTGGAGGCAGGTGCTGCATGGCCAGTGGCAATGCATACTTCACCTGTGCTCCCCTGTGGCTTTGCCCGACCCCATCCAGAAGATAACAGGGCTGGGGTGAGTGGTTTGACTTTCTGAGGCATTCATCTCTCACCTCCCTGCTGAGCCTAGTGTGAAGGGTGACAACATCGCAAGCCTTTGTGGACAACTGGAGTGGATTAGTGACCAAAGACTGCCCAGCAGGTGTCATATCCAATGTTTTCCATTTCCAATTAACCAAAGACCTGGTTCAGAGCCCCTGGTTCAAAGTAGGTGGTTTTTTAAAATTTTTTTTTTCTTTTGTGACTCCTGCTGATTTCGGATCAGATTTTAACTGTCAAACTGAGCCTGCTCTTCTATTTACACATGTAACTAATTCACCAAGACAGCTTGTATATTTATCTCTACTGTAGAATGTGTTTCAGAATGTGTCTTTATCTGTCCCTTAGAGTAGAAATACAGCATCTTTAGACTGATGGTGCAAACAGAATTGATGGGGATATTTGGCATTCTAGAGGGACTAGTGATACAATGTGCCACCTCTCTGGAGACCTGGAAAGTTCGCAGGCAGCCTAGTTTCTCTATTTTATTTCATGCTGTTTATGAGGATTTAAACAATACATGGCTATTAAATTATATGTATTAGCTGAGAGGTGTTTTTGGAAGGCGGGGAGGGAACCTAGGGGAAATGATGTAGTTCTGAGTGGCACACTCTGCAGAGAAGTATTTCACTGTGTTAGGCTTGCAAGTGTTAAGACTTTGCGGGCAGTTGGATATGATGGTATTATCTAGGGGACCGCAGTGGGTCTGCTGTGCCAAGGTCTGTGTGGTGATGGAAGAGCACACAGCCCTTGGTTGCTATAGGTTCCCCTGTCCCTTATGGCAGAGCTGGTACATAAGGCTTACAGTCCTCACACATCTATTCCTTCCCTGCCCCTTTTTGAATACATGCAATCAATATAGCCCCAGTACATTATTGATCAGGCCATTTAACTTTGCACTGATTACTCTGCTTTACCTGTTGAGTCTGAGACCTGGCAAATGGTTGCTGTAGTTTTGTCTTTAAGCCATTTTGGAAAGACAGCCTTGAAGATCTCCATAATTTTTAGGCTCACAACCAAAAGGGAAGCAAAGGGGGAAGGAGTCAAGTATAATAATTTTCTCCCTCCAAAACTGCCTTTAAAAATACTCCCTGCTTTAGCCTCTTTATGCCATTTTACAGCCTCCAGCAAGTTTTTACAGCTGAGCTACTTTCCAGCCCCAGAAATTGCTGTGTAGCCCCTGAACTACTGAAGTGCAAATGACTTGACCGTAATCTAGGAAGATTCAAGAGAAACAGGTCAGATGTTACACTAAACACTTATGGCAATGCATTTCAACAGCAGGAAGACAGAAACAAGTTTTACCCTGGTCAGGTTTAACGTGAGAAGATAAAAATCTATTTTCTGAAGGTGAGTGTTATCAGTTTACTGGTCTTTGGCTGTGCAGGCTAAAAAATAACAATCCTTCTGTAACTCTGTGTCAACCAGGGTCTTAAGGTACATATAATATTAACTTCATAAGCTTCACAGCAGACTCATAGTATCAGCCCCTATGGTTATCCCAATTTATTGGTGGGAAACCAGAGCTTGAGAAAACTGGAGACAAGGTCTCCAGCAGCTTTGGCTGTGGCCAAGCATTCATAAAAATCAGTGCCAGCGCTGGGGCTCCTGGGACTTTTGGCAAGCCCATGCAAGGGACTCATGGCACAGCCAGATCCCTAATGTCTAAACTCGCTGGCTTGGCTATGCTGCACATTGTTCACCCCATCGCTGACACCAGGAGGAAGGCTTAGCTAGGCTTGCTGCAGGTTGAGGTAAATATTTATGAGATTGACCTGGGTCTCAGCAGTGGCAGTAGGAATTTTCCTGCTTTTTACAGCCACAGAAAGGTGTGGCTGTACCACTCTCAGAAATATAAAAGCAGTATCAGAGTGCTACAGGAACAATTTGGAGTCTTTATCCTACTGGGGCTCAGCCAAGAGTTTGTATCATTTTCTTAGCAAGGCACCTGCCCTCAGGTCCTCAGCACATAGATTTTCCCTGCATGCTGGGTTAGCTCCAGGATTTTGTTTTGCTTCAAGGCCATGCTAGTAAAAGCTTGTCTAAGTTTTGGGAAGCTGGGTTTGCAAAGCTAGCTCCTGGATAATAAGGTAAATTACAGGTGTAGGCTATGTGTATTTACTGCAGCTAAAAGGGAAATGGGTTTTTCTGATCTTGAAAATCCCAAAAGGGCAGCTTTCTCAGTGAAAAATATTTTGTCACAGTAGCCACCTTAAATATCACCCTAGACCAGTGACAAATTTATGGTGACATTTTCCAACAGAGATGGTTAACTCATGTGCTCCCTGTAAAATACTGATTTTCCTGTACTTTGAGAGTGTCTGGAGGAACAAAGATACTATGTGTAAAACTTGATTTATAAAAACAATGTGCCTATTGCTTCAATCTCTGGGTGCATTTACATTACACAAATTAAATGTAACACCATGCTGCCAACAACTGTGTTTTATCCAGGACTGAGCAGACAGGATAGGATTTAGCTTTTCAATAAATGGGTGGCATTTTAGGGGAAAGCTTGGAAAAGGTGTGTGTGGGGGGCCACACTAAGAGAGTAAGAGATAAAGGTGTATACCTTTATAAAGGCATGGACATGCATTTTGCTGCCTATGAACTGTAAATTACAATCTGATTTCAGAAAGACTCTTTCCAGTATTAAAATAGATGAAGATAAGGGAACCCTCTGCCCCAATACAGTGAATTTATTTGCAAGAGTTTTTGGAAGTCAGTAATAGAAGGAAAAATAAATGTAGGCTTTCTGTATATTTTTCTAAATGTTCTAATATTGGTGCAGACCGGTCAGAGAAATGCTGGAATCTGTTTTCTGGAGGGGAGGTGGGAAAGGGGTTAATTCCTGTCCAGGTCCTATTCACTGCTTTTACTTATGTCTTAACACATTAATGAAATACATTTAAAAAATAATTAGTATGCTAAGGATGGCATGATGGATACCAACTTTGATGCATAGTGGTACAAATGAAGATTAATATTAGTCATATCTGTATGATTTAATGAAGGATATAATGCCACCTGCTGTGTGGTGGAATCAAATTACTGCTTTTTTGGTTGTTTTTGACTAGTTCTGGAAAGAAAATTAATTTGAACTAAGCTAATTTCCCTTTAATGTCTTACGTTTGTAATTAAAGATTCACGTGTTGCAGTTAAGCATAAATACTGTGTAAAATTACACATAGGAGAGGCCTATGATGTTAACCCACCATTCCCCAGAAGATACAGCACCCAGCATCTTCTAGTTGAGATTAGTAGTAGTTTCATTTTCTTCTTCTCTGAGGACTTGCAAGACATCCCCATACATTTCCCAGTTTTTTTACAGGTACAAAAGAACACCCCTTGGAGGCCATGTCTTGGGCTTTTACTCATAGAGCAGTGCCAGAAGGAGATGTATATTCAAGCACTTAGTGTATGGTACTTGTCAGCTCCAGTGCAGGGCCATGCTGGGTTGGGACATCTCTCTGGTGGCTGCTGCCCCAGCGTCTCTCAAGCCAGGGATGGCATGTGGATCCCAAGAGGGAGCAGTGATGCTTGGAGCAGGAGTCTCTGCTGGATGCAGACCACAAGTGGTGCCATTAGAACCCAAGCTGTGGCTTGGATCTGCTGCCACTGTGGGCCTGTCTGAGGACTTGGAGGTTTTGGCTAATGGGTTGCTTTGCAGCTCAGGATGGCCAATGTAGCCAGAGCTGCTGTGCTGGAGTGTGCTGTGCCTCCGTGCCGAGCCTAAAGGCTGCATGGCTTAACTGCTGTATGGCATACTGTATATGGCAGACTGGCAAGCAGTGGTAACAAAATGATTTTGTCCCCCAACAAAGTTAATTGAATGAGATTTAGTGTTGCTAAGAGATTTGGACTGCATCCCTTGAACTTCAGGAGATTAGGCTGCCAAGCAAGAGGCACTGCAGAGAGGCTGGCATCATGCCAGTAAACAAAGCTTTATCACGATGATATGTTAATATTTGTGTGTACTGTAAAATTAAAAAAAAATAAAAAAGGGAGGGGCAAAGTGGTGGACTGCCTCATCTGCTACTCTGGCATAGAAATTCCCATTGAAGCTGATGGTAACATACTAATGCTTCTGTGAAAAATGTGATTTCAAAACATCTTGGTTGCAATGGAAAACACATGCCTGATGCATTCCACCTTCATCTGTGGTCCCAGCAGATCTTACATGGGGAAATATTTGTCTAATGAGAAGGTCCAGAGGTCGCAGTTGACATCAGAGTTGAGTTTGATGAGGGGCTTCTTTGGGATGCAGCAATGCTGACTCGGAAGGGATGGATACAGGATTTCACTTCCTGGGCACCAATCTGGCCATGCTTGGGTTCACCATCATTCAAAAACTGTGTGACCATGGGAGTGTAAGACTGAACTTCAGGTGGAAAACCATGATGAAAAGCTCAGCCTAAAGGAAAAAGAAGTGAACCAGCTGATAAGAAATGCAGGCAATGGTGACACTCTTGGTTTCTTTTGTCTGACAAATTTGGATGGGGAAAATGCCAGGAAAACAGCTGTGGATCTTGCAGGCTGGGAAGGTGCTCTTGAATTTCATCTGAACTTTGGACAATTAAGACATCAAAGCTGGTGCCAAAATGTATTTTTCTGAATTAATTGCTGGAAATAAGTTAATGGGAGAAGATGATGCAGCAATGCTGAAAGTAAGAAACTACAGGATGGTCTTTTCCTGTTGGCTTAGCTAGTGATGTGTGCCATGTTTAGAAGAAATGTTTTCTGGATGTGGATATGTGTGAGATGTTTGAGAAGGGCCCCTGGCAGTAGTCCTGCCTGGTTCTGACTTGCTTACTGCTAACAGGTTTTCACCCTGGGGATTTGGGGAAAGTGGATCTGAGTGTGCTGGATGGTGGAAACACACATGGAGGGGTGCAGAGTGTCACCATTTCAGTGACAGCTGACCTGAGTCTTATCAGAATCTGTAGTGATATTTTCATCTAAGGACCACTGCAAATGTGGTACATCTGGTGACCCATATCATCAAAGTTTAGCATGGACTTTTCTCACCATATGAAAACAGCAGGATCTGCATAGGTGTTGGGAGAAAGGGGAAGACCTTGGGGTTTCACGAGATAAAGGACAGCACAATTTCTGCCCACAGAGCTTACCAGTTTTAGCTACGGTTGTAACACAGGAGCTACAGCTTTCCTTTTTTGCCTATAGACAGGTAAAGCCTGGGCTGTCCAGATCACACTTTTCCCTCTCTCCCAACTTACTGCCTGCTTTCTTAAGTGCTTAGCTTGAAATCCTGGTCCCAGTGAAGTAAAATGGCAAATATCTCATTGGCTGTAGTGGGACAGGTGCTGTTTCTCAGGTACAATGACACACCAGTCCTCTTCACTGGCTAAACTCTAAACCTACACGTCCAGAATTCACATAAAGACAACACTGAGGCCACAGGAAATCCACATTTTTGATATGAAAAACAGTCTATAGGCTGACAAAGCTTATCTTTAGGTCACTAACAGGAAGAGTAAGGCTTGGGGGCCTTGTGTAGCTCAGCCCAGACACAAGGTCAAGTCCAGCCTGAGTAAATGCTGTCCTCTGTCTCTACAACACACATCAGATGTGTCTGCATGGGTTTTAGTAGACAAGTTTTACACCTACAAGATGTTTCCTCTTTGCCACCCCCCCACCTTCCAGCACTGAGGTGTGGTACAAGTGTGACATTTGTGCTGTTTCTGTAGCTTACAAGCCTACCCAATCCCTAAAAGACCCAGACTCCAGGAGAGGAGATGAGGAACTCATCAAGCATTTATTGGCTTTGCAGCTGATAACTGGGTGAAGATAGATACTTGTGTAGGTCCCTTTATCTGGTTCTGGGAATAAGGTGATGATTCACTCCAAGTGCTTTATCACAGCTCCACATCAGAAGGGAACTGTACAGAAAATTTATCTCAGGACTTTCTTGACTTTTTCAGATCTGAATAATTATGTGGATCCAATTGATTTTAAGTTTTACATTCCTTTAATGAGGCTTTTCCATCTCAATAGTCAGTTGTTTGCACAGAAAAACTCCCACTTCACATTATTTTTTATTGCCCTAGGCTGCATGTGTCTAATTTTTTCTGTATCCCAGAAACAGTCTCTCCAGTATTTTGAGAGGCTTCAGCTTGAGTGCTGACCTGCCTTCTTGAGTACTCAGGAAACACAGAGGCTTGCACAGAGCAGCATTCTTGTGCTGGCATACAGCAACAGGAGCTAGAAAGCCTAAAGCTAAACTCAAATTCATCCTGGTGGAAACTTTATTATAGTGGATGAACTAGTTCACTGAAGAAAAGCTGGATTTATCTCCAAACACCACATCTCCCAACTCCATAGGAGTTCAAATGAGCTAATCCTAGCAACTTTAAATGATGTAAGGTGACTTTCACTCCAAAAACCTTTTCTCCTGTCAGTTTTCTCCTGTGACTTTTCTCCATTTGTGTGTCTTTCCATGCTCAACTGCCATCAGCAGCAGAGAGGGAGGAAAATAATAGCTACAGCAGTCACTGCCAGAGCAAAAAGGGAAGTGTGCAACTTTTTTTTATAATGTCCAGAGAGGGAAAAACTATGAGCACAAACTTGAGTGCTGAGTTTAATCTTAACATTCCTTCTAGCGAGCACTGATGTTGTATTTAAATAGTTAATCTTAATTGATGAAAACAGGACTTATATTAAAAATATTTTAATTATATTGAAAGTATTTTCTCTGGTTTAAGAAACACCAGCAGAAAGTTCTTTGTTCATATTTTTCTTTGTCTCTGGGTTGCAAGGATTGATTTATCGGTACAAGTAAAATGCTGATACTGAGACCGTCACCAGGGCTGTCTCCTTGAAATAACAGCTCTTCATTTCTCTCCTTTGTATTTAGCTGGACAGGGTCTCCTTGGCCACACAGGGAGCTCCTTACTGACAGCCTCCTTCTGCTGGGGCTTCAGGAGCTGATGGACTGAGGGGGAATGAAGAAGGCAAACCTCCTTCTCCTGTAGTTTTAATGTCATTTACGAAGAAAGTATCGGAAGTTCTTAGTTTAAAGTTTTGATCTCATTTCCCATTCAGCAGCTCAGTACAGATGTGGATTTTCCAAGCCATCTGATATGTTTGGATAATAAAAGCCTGTTAGGTCTTTTGGGAAAAAGCTGATATACATTTGCCAACATTTTTGTAGATGTTTTCCAAGCACAATTTTCCAACTGAACCCCAGAGGGTGGGCAGGCTGGGAGCTGCTGGAGGGCTGTGTGCTTATTTTCATCCATTTTTAATGTGATTAAAAAAAGAAAGAAAGAAAACAATGCCCTTTCCTTGTGACCAACATCTCTAAAATGGTACAGTTCTGGGGGTTTTAGAACTGAAGACTTTCTAATAAAATCTTAATTCATATATTTTAACCTAGTTTTTTGTTTTCCTGCCAGAACATTGAAAAAGTTGCACTCTCTTCCCCATGCATGAAATGATGAGAGATTCTCACATGCTGTGTATCAGGCAAAGCAACTTAAAATCCTATACTCTGTTTTTTTAGAAAGCCCTTAGAGATGTCAGTTCCCTTTGAACTCTGGGAGTGGTGGTAAATGTGTAGCACTTCTAGAAATAACGTCATGGATGCTAATCCATGAGCTCCAACATAACTTTCCTGTGTTTTATGGACTTCTCCCAGTGAACCAGGCTGGTAGTGCTGCACCCACCACCTTCATGAGTAGTCCTGGCGTGTGTTACATTCGACTCGCGGGAGCTGGGAGTAATGAGAAGCTCTGAGCTCTTCTCTGGCATGTCTGCATATAATCACAAGGTAGAAAAGAGTGAGTGTTGATAATAAGTGATTCTGAACTCCCTTCTGCTGGGATGCTCTTGGCACTAGTTCTTGGGAGACCCAGCTGGTATCCATGGGGAACACCCAGGACATGATCTACAGTGCATTTTGGGCCACCTTGCAGACCTATTGTGAGATGGTTATTTGTCCAAGGAGATGTATCCTGGTCCTCTGTGCTGCATGTTTGCTTCCCACTCCCTTCTGACATTCTGAGTACCTTTACTCTTTCTCTGAGAAATATCCTTTCCTTCTGAAACTGATCCTTGTCCTTTCAAGTTTCTTCTCTTCCTTTGTTCAGCAGTTCTACAGAATAAAATAGAGGAATATAATTTTCTCCTTCTCTATCTCCTTCGTCCTTTTCTACCTTCTTTCTTATGATATGTTCTCCCAGTGAAAGGGCAAGCACAGTCTTTATAACTGTTCTTCATGAGCTGGAGAACTTGCACACAAGGCTTTACATGGATTCAGTGCATGTGGATCTAGAAATCAGCATGTCCAAGTGAATCCAGGACTCAGCACACACTGATTTTCAAGACTAAGACTGAAGACACCATTGTGTTATAAAGCTGTGTGCAGTGAGACCCACTAGAGTACTCTCACTGGCCTCAGATGTCAAATGCAAACTTCAGCCTTGTCACAGTAGAGAAAATTACATACTAGCAGATATCTGTTCCCCAAAAAGCTGCTTTGTTTTGCTGTTATGTGTGAGCTGAAAAGCCTCCTGTGCCTACTGAAGAAGGCAGATTTTTTTTTCTTAGAATACTAATATTATTAGAAGATTATTCTCTTACAATCTAAAAACAGCAGAGAAACTTTAAACAGTAGGCAAGGAGACTGTTACAAGTGACATAGCTGTAATTTGCAGACATTTTAATCAGCACAATAACACTGAAGACCATGATGCTCTGGCCCATTTATTCTTTCCTCAGCTGTTCAGTTAATGGATGGATTAATTGGTAGCTGTCAAGTTTGAGCTGAATGTACTGAAGGTTTTTGCAACACTGCTCTGTCCACTTGAAGGCAAGCAGTATGTTTGGTTTCAGAAAAATGTCAATTAGAAAATAATTTCCATGCATTCACAGCTTACTCAAAGTGTTAAAATTTCACCCAATGATTTCTGCGATGCTTGTTCTTTCAATGCTCATCTATTTATTTCTGTTATCTACTTTATTGTAAACTCCAAGAGAACAGACTGTCTCCTTTATTGTATACATGCAAAGTGCCCACTGCAGTCTGGCTTTCCTTCTTGCAGGAACTCACTCCAAGGTGCTGCTGCAATTAATGTGAGGATGGAAAGTTTGAATAACCTCCTTGTAGCTACTCTGAGTAAAGAATGTGTGTGAGGAAGTCTCCGAGGATTTTTCCTATAATAAAGTATTATTTTTCACATTAACAATTCCAAAATAACTGAACTTTGACTTGGACATTTCAGTCCATGTTTCCCAGCATTTGTCTTCACTAAGATGTTCTGCTGCTGAGAGTGAAAAATCTGGCCCCTGTGAGTCTTGCACAGTCCCAGGAAACAGTGGCCAACCCAAGCTGTCTTTTTCTGCTTGATTTTGAGGAGTAGATTTTTTTTTGTTTATGCCTCTATAAACTTCCAGATCACACTATAGCTTGAGCACATCTCTTCAAAAAGCATGTGAAAATATTTCAAATATATGAAGATGCATTTTACAAATAGATATTTTTAGCTGGTCAAGGCAAACCTTCTTGTTAAAGGACAATAGTCTTTACAGGTACATCACAGTGGTGGGGGTGTAGGGATGGATCTGGTGAAGGTTAGTGGCTTTTTAGTTTAATTTACAGTCTAACACTTAAGATAAAGTGTTGGGACAGAACCTCGGAGAATTGGACTATGAAAATAATAACCCTAGCCCATATTGGTTTTGGTAAGTCAGTCACAATCTCTTGCTACGTGAAAATCTTGTCTGTAAAGTGAGGACTGCAGACAGGAGTGGGAGAGGTCTGTGCCATCCTGACTGCCACTGCTGCTTCCGGAACTGCTGTGCCACCCTGCCCTGGGTGCTTCCTGTCAGGAGGAGGGAGAGGTGGTGGACACCTGTTAGGCAGTTTCTAAGGCAGAGCTTGTTATCTGGTGGGCAGGGCTATGTCCTTATCTGGCGAGGTCTCTGCTAACTCTCTTGTTTTGCAGCTTGTCTTACCTGCACAGCGAAGCAGCTGATTTGAGCAGATTTTGATGCTTCATTAAAACATTAATAGTGCAGTGTCACAGTGCAATATGTTGGATGACTCTTGCAATGATTATTCTCTCAGAACTTCTTTCTGAAAGCATTCAACAAGGGCGGAAGAGCACAATGGAAATGCAGTGACATTTAAGAGCTGTGGTTGTCCGTAGGATTTGGTCTTGGCACCCATTTAATGTTTCTAAACTGTGCCTGGATCCCTCTGTATGACCATTGTAGATCCATAGGGATCCAGCTAATCTGCAGAACCACATCACTTTTAGCCATTTCTTACTGAAAGGCTGAGAAAGGCTGAGATGAGGAAGCCCATGGTGGTGCAAGCAGTGGGTGTGGTTGAGTGAAGTCCACTTGGATCTCCAGTAGTACAGAAAGTTTGAAAAACCTTGGATTAGGCCATCACAAGCTGTGATCAGCGGATGGCCTAAATGGCCTAAATCAGCAGATGTGAGGAAGACCAAGTGATATGTTATGAGTGCTTCCTTGGTGTTTGACTTACCCCATAGAATTTCAAAGCTGTGGGTGGTCATGTAAACTGTATGTGTTGTAGAGAGAACAAATCTGAATTACTGGAGAAAGGGATTAACTGTTCCTGGGGCCTGGGGTCAGGGCTCTTCATCCAGATTAGGCCAGAGAGTTTTCTTGTTGTGATTTTTTTTTTTTTTTTTGGTATAGAATAAAGATAATACTATAAAAAAATCCAACAGATGCTTAACTGTCATGTTATGAATGGCATCACCGTAATTAAATGCCTCAGCATGTTGCTTTAAACAAGTAGTTTCTTTGAGAATTCATCACTGAAAAAAAAGTTCAAAGAAACTGAACGGTGTGGTATGGAGAGGGCAAAGGGGAAGACTGTGCTTTTCTTCCTCCTAATCTTGACTCAGCACCTAAAACTCCCCCTAGCAGGACATGCTTCCTCATATGTGGGGATGATGTGGGCAGCTTTCCCTCATCTCAAGCCTCATGTTCTCTTAGGAGCTTTATGATGGGGGGTGAATTCCTTGGCCTCGCTTTGCAGGTGGATGCGTTGAGACAGAAATCTTAAGCTTCAATGTCATGACTCAAATGCTGCATTGCTGTGTACCTCTGAGCCTTGTGTTTAGGTGACCTGCTGTCCTATGAATTCAGACTTCCCACTTGGGAATTCACAGTGGGAGTGGGAGCCCAAGGCTGGGATTTGCAGACATCTGCCCAGGAAGAGGGAAATGCCCAGGTGTCAAGTCATGTTCTCGTGTGATGCCTCTTTCTTCTAGTAGTTCCTAGCTGTGAGTGTGGAAAGGCTCAGCTCTTTCTTCTGACATGCATAAGGTGCTCTTTGGAGGCACGAAGACTCTGGTCCCTGTTTATTCTTGTCTTCCCAACCACATCTCCCAGGCAGGCACCTATCAGTGGGTCTTCGGGGCAGCCTTGGTTTCCCTGCTGAAGCTGGATGCTCCCAAGCCCTCCATCTGCTTGCACATGGTGTTTTGTCTTTTGCTGAAACACACCTTGAAAAAACAAAAAGTGAGGACAACTTCTGGTCTGAAAGTCCCCTATGGAGCTACATCTGCATTTTAGGACTACTAAAGGGTTGAGTGTTACAGCTGAGGCAAAATATGAGTCTCAGGAATACCTGAATGTTGGATTCTGCTGTTAGAAAAAGTAGTAAGATCTCATTTCCTGCAAATCTGTATCAAAAATGACTTTCCAATAGGTGAGGATAAAAACAGTAGGCTCGGTTTCTTGTAGGTGCAGAACTGCCTCTTGATTTCCTTCTTCATAGTGTTTTTTTTCCTCTCCTTTCTGTCACTATTCAGTTAGGGCCAAATCCTTCCAACTTCCCCTGAGAGGGCTGTCCCAGGTGTAACACTCATGCCTCCCTTGGTTCATTTGAAACCAAAGGGCCTCCAGCCAGGCATCTCAGCTTGAGATCCTCAAAGTTGTTTGGATTCCCAATGCCAGGATAGCTTCTTATCAGTGATGCCGTGCTTAGGAGGGAAGGGCTTTGGCACACAAGACAGTTAAAACTTTGGGTGAGAGGTGTTAAACACTTGGGCAGGATCTTTGGGGATCATATGCAAACTTGCAGCTTGGGAAAAGGCCCCTAACCTGTAAATGCCAAATTTCAGTCCAATTTCCAGCCTCTCCAGGTCCTTCTGAACAGCAGCCTGCCTTCCAGTGTATCACTATGACAGTTTGGTGACTGCATCCTTGTAGAGAATGCTCCCAGTCCCATCAGGCAACTCATTAAGGGAGGCAAGATGCAATACTGGTCCCAACACTGGTTTGAGGGGTGTGTCCAGTTCCTGGCTAACAGCTGGACTTTGCAGTGCTGGCTACATCTCCCTCAACCTAGTGGCACAGCCCATTTTCCACCCACCTTATTGTTCTCTTATCCAACCATATTCCACCACTCTGATAATGAAGATGCAATGGGAGACTCTGTCAAAAGTTAAGGGGTGCAGCAACACCGCCCTCTCCTTTTCCTCCAGACTTCTGGTTGCCTCATCACAGAAAGCAGATCTATACTAGCTTAGGCATGGTTTGGCTTATACCTGAATTCAGTCAGCTTTGCACTGCACTCCCTCCACCTTCCGGGATGTGGTTCCATCTCCTTGCCTCCCCTGGAGCTGACATCCCTCCAACATCTCCTCATGCTGCTGTAAAAGCAATTGAACCTGGTACTGAGCAACTGACTCCAAAATATTCCCTACAATTGTCCAAACCACTTGTAGTCTGGGAGAAATACAGATGATGACATTCAAGATGGAATAATTACGTAGTGGAGCCTTGCAATATTTATGTGAAAGGTTATTACACCAGAGCTCCAAATGTTAGCCAAATCACCTCAGGAAAACACCATGCAGGGTTTGCATGTCTGTCTCCGACTCTCATAATGCTCACTCATGTTCATGTGCAGACTTATATGGGTTTTTTATTGCTAATATCCTTCTCATTTGTAGCCCTTTTGAGTTTTATGGTATATCTTTTTGGCACAAAATCAATTGAGAGTTTCCAATTACGTTTACAGAGACAAGATGCTGTTTACATGTTGCTGTGTAAATATTGGACAAAGAGATCTATGTGGGAGCATCAGGCCTGGTGCTGGGTCAGAGACACCAGAGGGTTTATTTGCAGAACTCTGCAGCTAAGTGGACAGAGTTTGCTGCCAGTTACATCATCTTCTCTCAAATGGATGCAACAGCATGACTGTAGCTGTGGGAGGGACAGGAACTTCAAACACAGTTTGCCCTGAGGCACTGCAGGCTGGGAAATGCAGGAACTCATATCCAGTATTTAGCTGAAGAAGAGCAGGAGCTCTACAGGCAGTGGTGTGGGCCTGGCCCTTGGTGAGGTGGGACCTGCCTTAGTGCAGAGCTCTCCCTGTGCACTTGTGAGACCTCGTACGGGCACACAGTGCAGTGTTAGGCAACATGCCACATGAGTCACTTTGCAGAGGCTGGAAAAATGTAACAACATATGGAGCTGAGTTTGAGGAAAGAATTGAAAACAAACGTCATAACTTGAGCATTTTCCTCCCATTACAGCTATTCACATGTGCTACTGATGCTTGATATGGGCCTCCCTGCTCACTGGGGAGATATCTGGAAGTTGTCAGTGGAGCACTTGCTCTCCAGAAGCCTTTCACCAACTCTGTTTGCAGCTGCTTTGGATGAGGAGTGAATTCTGTGCTGACCTGAGTAAACACAGTATCTGCTTTCCTTCACAAGCTTCATGAACTTCTTTCACATCTCCATAGCCTGTGAGCTAGATAACATCTAACCCCAACAGCTATTAAATAATCTGCACTGAGGGCATTCAGCATGACTTGACGAAGGACCTTATAATCAGGCATGGACCCTCTAGAAACCAGGTTTTAGTGGACACGGCATAGGAACATTCACATCTGATTAAAACAGCATAATGACTCCAATGTAGTCCAAGCAGGCAACACAGCTTCAGCCAGGAGATGCCTTTCTTTCCCTCAGGAAGCACAAAACCTTGCAAAACAAGTAGAAACTAAGTGGGTGGCAGTCCTTGCTTGGGTTAGGGTACTGGAGGATACATGTCAGGGAGAGCATGTTATGCCTGCTGTTACAGACTTCACATGTGACACTGGCTAACTGGTTTCTTTGGACCTTGGGTCTCTAGCTGTGAGAGAGGAATAGTGCCTTCTGCCTTAGCTGTTTGCACTTTGACTTTTGCAATGGGCATGTTACCATACCTGAGAACATTCAAGCCTTACTCTGGAAACAGAAGCTGCAAGCAAGTTAAATCATAGGAAAAAAACATCTTCAATACAGAAAGGTAAAACACAAGAGTTAGAATTGAATAAATTCACCTGAAAGCAGGAACTCAGCAAGACTAAACCCACAGCATTGCCAGCATTAAAGATATGTCTCTTTAGTCAAACATTCCTTTGGGATGTTGGGGCATCTCTGTTGGTCAAGCTGCTACCCAAGCTGTGAATGTGCACATCTGGCTTATTTGTCTCCAGCCTGGAACCCTGGCAACTGCAGAAGCAATCCTTGTGATATAGGAAGAGCATGGCTAAACTCTTCATTTCCTGGCTGTTTTTTTGCATCCTCTCTAAGAGCATTGTCATTGCATTCAGCACTGCATTCCACTAAAGAATGGGGCTGGCAGGGGGGTTCACTGACCACTCTCAGAGGTTGGTTTTAGGTGTGTGTCCTTGGGAGTAACTCACTAATTTCACCATTAAAATTGTGCTCAGTACTCTTGTGATGTCCATTCTGTCTCCTGAATGTGAAGTTGGGCATACAAATTCGGCACGAAGTGAGCATCTCCTCAGGATGTGGACCTCAAAATGCAGCTCTGTGCCACATGGTGACATCATTAAATGTGTCTGTCAGGTGGGACTAGTGGAGAGAGTTTCTGGGACTGCCACAGGGCCCAGGGCCGGGGAAAGGAGGGGAACAGGAGGGGGTTCCCCAGCTCTGAACTGGGTGGGCAGTACAGGGGCAGAGGTGTCTCCCGGGCTCTGCTGTTGCCTAGGGCCCTCTTGTGGAGCAGTTGTCTCACTCATCCGGGGTCAGGATTAGCTCCTGTTTGGAACAGGGCTCACTGGCTTCTTTTGTGTCGCAAAGTGGCTTTTTTTTGAGAGACAGGTTTTTGCTTAGGTTGCTCCCCAGAAAGTGGTGTGGCAGCTCCAATTTTAATGGGCCAGGCCAGGTTTCCTCACTGACCCTCACAAGTGGGCTGGGTCTCAACTTCTCTGAAGGACCTGGGGGATGGACAGTCCCTGCCTTTTTGCAGATAGGTGGAAGGATTCATTCTCTAAAGAGAACTGATCTGCCTGGAGCTGACCCTTTTAGGAATGCTACTCAACAGGTGTATGATGAATCCCCTGGAGAGATCCTACAGTGATGAGGTGAAGAACAAGAACACATTATTTCTCTCTAATTCCTATAAAAGGAGTTGGAGGTGATGAGCAGATGTCAACACCTGTTGGAACTGTCTGCTATGAGGAGAACTGAATCCCACCATTGTGCCTGAGAGCTTGGTGAAATCTGAGCAAACCCTGTGCCTCTTCTCACTCTGAAGGAGAGCCCTTCTTCTAGAAGCCCTGCTACAAAGAATTAGGTGTTGATTCTTTCAACTACTGCTATATCCATGAGTATTCTTACTCACTATGGGCTCTGAGCCAGCAAAACTTGAGTGTTAGTTTAATACCTAAATGGGAGTGGGATGTACTTAAAATTATTTAGTAAATGCTCTGATGGAGCGAGAGGTGAACAAGAATTAGCTGCAAAGTTAGTTGCAGCAAGTAAAAGCCAAGGTGGAATCTGGCCAGGGATTCTCTCACTCATTTCCTTATCCCAGAGCACTTCACTGAGCTTAATGGGCAAAATATGGCCAAGATTATTTTTTCCATAGTCTGAGTTTTCTACTAAAAATATCTGTAATCCAAGCGCATTTTCCTTTAACGCAGATAGGCTTTGGCGTCTGCCATCTGGGACATGTACAGACCTGGTAACTCTGGTCATGGTTGTAGTGTATTCTGCTTTGTTTCCCAATATAAATCTCTGATTTTTTTCCCCTAGTCACCTTATGTGTCTGAAATTTGAATTTGTGCAAGAGGATGGCTTTTTGGAATAGGGCAATACTGACCCTTCTGGTGTCCAGCTTATTTTCAAACAGTTGGAAAGATTCCCAACACTTTTTGCAGGGATGGTTCAGCCATCCATGCAGCAGCAGCTGAACTGCCATGAATTACAGCCTGATATAGTAAAGATTCCTAAAACTGAAGCCATTTTACTCTAGTACTCTGTGTTGTAAATGATGGTAATTCATGCTCAACAGCTTGTGAAGCAGCTGCTGGAGCTTTGTGTTTGGGCCATGGTTTGCCAGCAGGAAAGGTGGTCCTGCTTCTTCCCCACCTCCCCAGTGCAGCTGCCTGGAGGTGCCATAGCTGTGGGAGGGAAAAGCTGACTGACACAGCAGAGCCCTGACCCACCAGAATGGCAGGAATCATTTTCCTAAGAGTGGGCAAACATCTCATATGCAACAAGGAGATCCTGTCTGAGAAACAGAGAGCTCTGGTTTAATTCTTGTGGGAGCTAACCTGGCTTTCACAGAGCTGTCTCTGCTCCTTGCGGGGCTATGTTGCCTCAGGTGTCAAGGCTCTGCTGGTATAAAATGAATGGTTATTGCACTAGAGGCCTTCAATCTGCAAGTGCAAATGTGACATAAATGGGTCTAATGAGCATGGGGCTTGTAATGGGTGACAGCTTAAGAGCTGCGCTATGAAAATATGGTCCTCTGTGTCCCATTTTCTTTACTTGGCTTTCGTTTGCTTTCTCGTACATGTGGGGGAGATTAAGAACAGAGCACTTACTACTCTCCAGCATTTGTGCATGGCTTATGCCTTCCCTTTCTACGCTACAAAAAGAGCAGGGGCTACCTCAGAGCTCCACTGTGGATTAGCCAATAGGCTACAAGAATGGCAAGGAGATTCCTAGTTTTCTGCAGTGCTGCAAGTCAGATCAGATGATTTTTATCGTCATCTTGTGAGATATTACATAGCGATTTGTGTCATTATGGAAACAAACCATGGGATCTGTATAAACAAGAATACTGAACTTAAAGTAAAGCATGGACATGAGACAAAGGAAAATATAATGATTTCATTATTTTGTTTTAAATCCCTTTGCTGTGAATTGCTAGCTCTTGCTATTATGTATTTTTTCCACTACGTAACTGCTTTAGCAAATAATTATGAATTGTACCCACTTTTATGTATAAGGAAAACTGCAGGCTTGTGTGAACATGTAAGGCTTGTTACTGCTGTTATGCGAACCTGTAAAGGCTTGTTACTACTGTCACCTACTCGCTAAGAGTGCAGCCCGGGAACATGTCCTGACCTGGAGAGGCCTTGTGGCTACTGCTGCGTGCTTATGAGACTGCAAGCTGGCCAACACGTTTGGGCTTGTTTGGACTTGTACCCAGCACAGTGGGCATGACACAGCCCGACGAGAAGCTGCCTATAAAAGGGGCAGTGACCGAGGGTGGGACGGACGCGTTGGTGGAGCAGAGACTCCCCCGTCCCCAGCGCTGCTTGCTCGTCCCTTATCAACAAATTTATAAATTCCCTTATTGATTGACCAACTTGATTGTGGTGAGTAATTTATAGCAATCTGAAGTCTCAAATCTGTGCATCTGCAAAATAACCAGGGCAAACTGTGAAGAGTTTTGAATGGTGGTCTGCATATATAGTGTGTCTCCCTTTCTAATGGCTTGAGAACATCAACGAAGAGAGCACTGACTCAAAAGGGCCAAATACCAAAATGTAAGACTTTCTGAGCCCTGGAAACTGTCTTTGCTCTCTGCTCCACATCTTGCAGCAGGCACATAAGAATGTTGTGCTTTAATGTGCATCTGGAGACATTTCATATGAGGAAGGGGAAAGAGTGAAGTGTATTTCACTGAGCACTTTGCAGATGTGAATGAGGCAAGAACAGAGTTTAATTTTCTCATGCCACATACTTGGAGTTGCTGTTCCCTTTCAAAGACATAATTGCAAGCTATCACTAGATACACTTTCTTAGAAAGGTCAATTTGGTGAAAAAGACAGAAGCTAATGTGATGCCTTCCCACCGATGCCAGAGCAGCTGTACCTCTGATTGCCAGTCCTTCCCCTGCCTTTTCTTCCAGAGAAACACAAACACAAATATTACAAGCTCATATTACTTGCAACTGTTGAGACGAATGTCTTAAGAGGAGTGGTATTGCTTTTACTGCTATGTATGCTAGATTAGGGAGGCTGTTGATGCAAATAGAATTGCTACCATCTTTTCCAGTAATGAGGGAAAACTGGATCTATCCATGGAGGTTTTTCTTTCAGATACCCTACTAGCTCTGCTCCCATTCCTGTGGGACCCAGTCAACCTGTGAGCTGGGCAGAGGATCAGACTGGAAGAATGGTCTGGCTGTGCAGCCATTGTAGCAGGGGATCCCAGGAAATTTGATGGCATGAAGTTCTTGAAGTCTGTAGCCCAAGCTCCAGCTCAAAGCAGGACCACTTTAGTCCAGGTCTGCTGTAGTTTTGCTTGTATGAGTGTAGAAAACATCCAGGTATGAAACTTTTCTAGGCAGTATTCTCCACTCTGCCTACTCAGTCCAGCCTGAGCCTCCCATACTTGTACCCCTTGTAACTCCCCAGTCAGGTAGCTGCTGACCTCTGTTAGATTGTCCCTTAGACTCCTTTGGATCAAACTGAACCAGCTCATCTCCTCCTGAATTTTTCTTTACCATGATAAGTCTTCATCTTTCTGGTTTAGAAGTTTAAAAAGAATCTATATATATTTTGTTGCTATTCTACTCAGTAAAATTAATTATCCATTGAATTTAAACAATGGTTAACTTGTCATTCTCATTGGTAATTTCGGTAATTATGTCATGACTTCTAGCAGTAAGTAAAAACACACATTTGCAGTATATAAAGGCCCATGCCAAATTTACATAGGCAAGTAAGAGAAGCATGGTATGAACTGATTTTGTGATACCCTTAATGACCAAAAGACTTTCCCTCTTAAGACACCTCCCACTTGCAAAAGCATTAAAAGTGAATCTTGCAATAAGTGTTAGGTATTTATGTTAAATTCACTTCCTGGAATGTAGAATTTGTTAAGGTGTCTTAAATTTTTTATTTACAGATTTCAGTTCAACATTGAGATGCCCATTTTAACAACTTAGTAATGAGATGTCATTAGTTGTTCCATTGCCAACCTTCCATTCAATAATTAGCCCCCCCACTCATAACATTTTTGCTTGATCCTATCAAGTTTGTATCCACTTTGATTGGATAGAATGTTCATTTGCAGAGGCTATGAGGAGGCCCATAATTCAATTTATGTTCATCCTTGAACTATTTCTGCCATTTAAGGGATCTAATAATTCCAGTTCTCTTTCATCCATAATTCTAGCTTAATTTACTAAATTCTTAAGCTGTATTTTGTGAAAAAGTTGAAGACGTTCACTCCTGAAATGAGCTGTTCTATTTTTTACTGTTAAGAAAACATTTGGCAGATTGAAAGGTATTCACAACTTTTTTATGATTAAGAATATTAAAGTTTAAACCCTGCAAAAATAACCATTTTTTGTTTTATACAGTAAGAACAAAGTCTCCCAGGAAACCCCTGCCATATGAGGAACTGTGCTCCTTGGAGTGTTTCTCATCTGATCAGGTGAAGATGTGCATTGCATTAATATCTGTATCTGAGCTCATCAGAGCCTCTTTATACCCAACAAATAGTAACAGACATGTCTGTGATGCAATTATGCAATTATTGTCATCACAAAGAACCTGTCTAAAATAGCTGGTGTGAGCTGTTTTCTCCTCTCCAGTGATGCAAGGGGATACCATTTGCCCACACACCTGCACCAAGTGCCATTTGAGATGCTGTGCTGCATTTGACAACACCTGCAGGGGCCAGCAGATATGGTGTAGGACCAAAAGGCAACCTGCAGCCTTTTGGAACTGTAGTTGGAGACAGGCACCTTAGGTGGCACTACGTGCCTGTGTTAGGGGACTGGATCAGGACAGTCTGCATCAGCGTGGTGCTCTGGGGTACCAGCTTAGGAGGTCATGCTTGACCTCTGACACTGCTCCTGGAGTAACTGGACATCTCATGGGTGCAGTGTCATGTCATCCAGCCCAGTGTAGATCTCCTGGGTGCCTTGGAACACATCAAACATGGCACAGTTACATTTGTTCAACAAAATCAAGTCCTGGAGCAGACTGCTAAGTGAGTGCAGTACATGTGGACAGCTAAACTTCTGCCAATGAATCTGGAGGTGAATTCCTCTCCATACGTCAAGTACCTCTAATTTCCAATCTTAAATGATTTAGATCTTTCCAATCTTCTTTCCATCACAGATGGTCATTATTTATGGTCAGGTACAATTGACATACACTGATCTTACTTCAGAAGGTGTCTGTTTGCTGGTAGAGCTCAGTGCAATGTAGCAGTGCTGACATATCCATTCCACTGGAGAGATGCCTGCAGTCATTCTTGGGTGGTGACTCACTGAAAAACTCCCACAGTCGAGACTATTTGTCCGTTCTAAATTAAACATCTTACAGTAAGAACAGAAATCTTCCCTCAGGATCTGCTGGAGGGTCTTACATGGAAAGGTATGTATGACTAGTTAGCTTCATACCTGGGAAGGGTTCTCAGTGAAGATAGAGGGACTATTTGTAGCCCTGTTTGTGCAGGAGTGTTGGACATAATGAGCCTCAGAGGTTCCTTCCAACCTCAGCTGTCCTGTGATTCTGGGATCCAGTTGTTACACAGAACTGGACTCTGCCAGCCTGCAGTGGGGTCAGTACAGCTGAGGTTTAAAACTGGGTACCCACATGGATTGTTTCTGAATCAGGATCCATAAAAACCCAAATGGAACATAAGGCTTCCATGAATTGGTATAGAAGGAGGAAAACTGAGCTGGCTTCCGCTTGGCTATGGAGATCCTGCTGATTTCACTGAGACTTCCATATCTACAGAGCAGCTAGTAATGCAAATGCTTGTTTGGATCTGGGTCTGAGATAGAAAAGATGACAGCTGCAGCCTACCTATCTCTTGATAATACTGTTTTTATCCATCACTACTAAACTAATTTCTACATTAAAGCTGTTTTAACATTTTTTTTTCTCTCAGATTTTAGCGGTTTATTACTAAATCTTGCTCTTTTGGGATAATCCAGTCATTAAAATTAGGTTTAAAACTGAGATTTAGCACAGAGCTTAGTGCAATCCATGTCTGACTATTGTGTGATATTTTAAAAGGTTTCTTCTGAAGTGCATGGGACTTGCTATGCTAAAAAAGCCAGGACAGTGAGTGTAGAAGCCTAGAAGATAAGGGAGCTAATGTGTATGTCTCAAATACTGATAGCTGAATGGCTGTGGGTCCAACCAAGGGTTGTCAGTATTAAAAAACAGGGGGTGTAGGTAATACCACACTGCAAGAAAGAACAGGATGTGGCTGGAGATAGGGCAGCACTTTTCTGGGACAGTAGTCCTTGGTCTGGCTCCTGGAGATAAGCACAACGCAGTACAGCACAAGTGCAGGAAGGAGGTTGAGAAGGGGGCATGGACTGTAGGGCGGGATGGAGAACACCAAAGATCCCAAAGCCTGCAAACCCATTTCCAGAAAGGTCTGGAAGAACAGACTGCACATGGTAACTATTTTGCATGGAAAGCGAAAAACTTATTCCAGGGTGGGGAAAACTTGTCTCTACAAGGGTTCTCCCAGAAAGCCCGGTGCACTTGCTCCGTGTGTGTGCCCCAGGACCCTGGACACCCCAGCTGGATGTAGCTGGAGCCATGACTGGTGATCTCTTTTTCTCTTTCTTTTCTTTGTCTCTCCCGCTTTTTAACCCCCCTTTTTCTCTCTCTCTCTCTCTCTCCCCCCTTTCACCCTACTCTGTTATCCAAACCTGCTGCTGTGTTCTTAGGTAGATCACAGACTAACATATCCACGCCAAGTGTGTAATTTACTAATGGAACTTTGTAAGCTTATGTGTATCCTCTGAGTCTTGTTGTTCCTTTTGACCATGAGCATCTATGAATCTTCCATGCTCCCTTCCCCTTAAAAGAGGGATGTCACAGTGAGCTAATGCACCACTGCTCTGAGCCAGGATAGCAGCCCTAGGACAACTTTTGGCCAGCCTACTGAGATCCTTTGTATATCACAATTATAGCTTAATATAAAAATGTGATTTGTATGTGGCCATGGAGTCTGTTGGTCACTTTGGCTTGCACACAGAAGATGGAAAAGACCAATATCATCTGCATTTGATTAACAGCAGATTGTGTGGAGTCCAACACTGGCCTGGAACCCTGGAAGCAAGGTGTGGTTTAGTGGAGAGATTCCAATGAAACAGACAGTGCAGATATAGAAGTAACAAAGCAAGTTGATGAATTAATTTTGATAAATTGATAAATTAATTCTCTTCAGACAAACCTTCCGAATTAACAGGTACCAGTATTAATACACAAATAAACAATGACTTCTTAAATAAATGGGTGTGGAAAACAAAACTAATGCAATTGGAATATTTACATAGTTTCACCTGGTAAATTTTTCATGTTAAATTCTATAACATTAATAATAAAATCTCTAGGCAAAATTCATGTTTAACCAAGTCATGACACACTGCAACTGATGTGGAATGCTGCAAACCTTCAGTATCAGTTGGTTTGGATGAACCACCCCTGTATGAAGAGTGAAACTATCTGCCTGGGGAACTTCCTTCATTGGGGAATTTCACAAATAGGTCAGAGAAGGATGAGCTGGGAGGCTTCTTAAGCAGGATTGCTTCTACTTCAGTGTTGAGTCTCCTGGGTTCCTGAAGCCTCTCTGGGAAAGTCACTCTCTGCAGTCTGCAAGAGTTTTTTAACTGTGGTATTTCTTTTAATTGAGGAATTTGGTGGTGGTGGAGCTCCCAGACTGATAACCCAGTGAAGGTCAACACAGCTGGTTACTAAGTCCTGTCGCAGTCTTGATATTTAATGAATAATAATTAAAGTCAAACATTAAATTTTCTTTCATTTTACTGCTATTAGACTTGAAGATTTACAGTAGCATGCTGTTTTCATCATTTTTTCCAGTAGCTCCTTGTCTGCTTCGGTATACTTTTCCAGTTCTCCTTTCTTACACCACTATCTCCTTCATGTTATACTTCTGTAATCATAATACCAAACTGATGATATTGGCTTTGATTATTCAAATTAGGATATGAGCATGCAACATCCAGGAAAGCTGTGAGCAAGGGTACAAATGTGAACAGTACAATTGAATTCAGCAGGGCTCTTTCACATTAAGCACCCTAGAAACTGTCAGGAATCTAATGCTGTACCTGAAAACACTTTGGCCCCATGGTCTGAGGTTTGCCTAAAGATTCTGCAGCCTCAGGGGTCACACTGGATTCAAGGGACCTGCCTGGACATGGGGATCTCCAGGGAAGTGCTGGGCAGTGGCAGTGGGCTCTCGTGAAGAGGAGAAACTGAGGAAGGAGTGTAATCCTGTTCTCAGACAGGAGTACTTCAAAGTAACATGCAAAATCCATTTTGTCTGAGCCTGGTGTGCTTATGGCAAGGGGGTTGCAACTAGATGATCCTTGAGGTCCCTTCCAAGCCATTCTATGATTCATTCTTATTCATTTTATGATTCTGTGATTCGATGACAAGAGATTATGACTTTTTCTGCAAGCAAACTCTTTCCCTGGCACTTCTGCTTTCTCTTTTACCTTGTCATGCTGCTGATGTTTTTTCAAGTTGCATCCATTGCATTTCTGTTTCCTTTGATCTCTCTTTTTGTTGCTTAAATATGCATGTTTACAGAAGAATAGTAAAACTCTTTTGCCTTTTGTATGTGCTTCTCTTTTGGGTGATGGCATGTTCTATTATTGGGCTGGCACTGACTATTATTTCAGCTATCCCATCATATAGAAGAGTCTAGCTTTTTTTCTTACAGCTCCTAGAAGATCGTGAAATTGTTCCCACAGAATTTTAATCTAACACATAATACCAAGGTTAAAATAATCAATATTGGCTGTTTTATTGAAATATAAACAATATAAAAATGGATGAAGTTTTTTCTTTTGTAAATTCTTTACTGGATTACAGCTCTTATAGAAGTTAATATATGTAATAGGCCTATTACAATGTATAAATTCTAAAGCCTATTAAAATAGTATAATAAAATATAATAATACTGATAATGTCTTGGAATTTGCAACAAAACCCTTTCAACACATTCAGTTTAAGAAGTGGTCACAATTCTTAGATTTATTTTAGGTGTTTATAGCTCTTTGTGAATTTCTGTGGCAGGAAGGATGGTTATTCCTGACTTGCTGATATTACAAAATGCAAATTTCTCAGGGTTTTTTAGAGGTTCCACTTAATTTTTTACATAATTCCTAATCTGTGCTGGATGTAAGACTGAATATTTTGTTTTATTTCATTATTCCTTGCGACTCTCACTTTGCTCTGATTGATATTGCTGGAATTTCCAAATTTCAAATTACAGAGTAGAGAGAAATATGCATAGTGCTGAAGAGATGATGGATTTTGCTCTGACTCATTTGAAACAATTTTCTTTGCCCTGAAATCTTAGACACACTAAATATGGTGATCTAGCTAATTCTCCTCAGGAACTGAAATCAGTGAGTTGTCCTGATTTATGCTTGTGAAAGAGCTTCCTTGAGCCCTTGCAAGAAGAACAAGAAGAAAGTCCCACCATCCAGGATTAGTTCAAAAGCAGACTGCAGTAGTGAGGGAGTTTGTAATCATGCAGCTCCAGAGACTTTTAGGAGGTCTCCCCAAGTGCATTAATTTTAATCTATTAAAATTCTGGGATAGAGAAATTATTCTTGAAATTATCTAGAGAGAAAGTCACTGTCCCTCCAGTCTAATAAGAGAAATCACCAGCTGCAGAGGGAGGATCCAACAGTCAGTGACAGCAATAAGCTTTTGACTATGTCAGGACTGGTTCTTCCACTGTTAGTATTGACTGATAGTCACCTTCAACCAGGACACCCGCCTCACTTTGTCATCTTTGATCCCAGCCTCTGTTCAAAAATGTTTTTACCGTCTAGTTGATTTGTTTAGGAAACATGGTGAGTNCATTCTGGTTTGCGTCTCCTACCTTGCATGGTCATGTTTTCACCGCTGCCTTTTGGTCACCTTTATTTTGTTGTGGGCATAAATCAACTTCTTTAACTAATTTAACTTCTTGGTTGTGAGCTGTTCAGATCTTTTCTAGTAATGTGTATGTCACCCAAAATGGACCACATATGTCCTGCTGCCATGTGCCCCCCACAGTCATCAGCTGACAGCTAGAACATAGCTGTCCTGACTTTGCGTTTCATCAACGCACAGCTTCACTGTTTTGGATTTGTCTCTACTATTGTAATGCAAATGGGTCACTTCAGGCTGGAAAGAGTTTACACGGACATTTTAGTCAATGCATGAATTCTCATTGACTTTACTTTAGTAAGGTCAGTGTATAAGCAGAGGGTTGACCCTCAGAAGGCTTTGGTGGGTATGCATTTGATATTTTTGTTCCTAGCGAGATCCTCCACCTTCTCCTCATCAGGATAGCATGACTGATTTTCTTGCTCCTCACTTACCATGTCGTGGTTTCTGTCTTATCTTGCCTCCTGTTCCCATGAACTGCAGAAAAGGAGAGAGTTGGAGGCTGCTGCTTCTGGTTCCTTCTTTCTGGACACCATTTTCTCCAGGACAGTGAGAAACTGGAAGAGACCTGATGATATGGCAGTTTTCTGATATACCAAGATATGCTGCTTGGTAGTTTGTCTGCTGCTGGAAAAGATTAATGAAGGCAAAGCATGTTTGAACTGCGTGAAGCACTTACCTGCGGGCTGTGCATGTGTATGGAAATAGAGCAGCTCAGCTGGGCATGGCAACACACAATCTGCCATCAGATGGGACATATTCTGGAGTCTTGGGAAGGTGAAGATCTGTCCCCGGGGGACCTCAGGAGGTTGTGCCTGCATGGCATGACATGTGATTGCGTAGTATGGCAGTGGGACAGCAGGTCCTGGCTAAGTGCTAGTCTGGATGGTCTGGGTGGCCTAGACCTCTATCAATGACAGGCTGCAATGTGAGCTCCTGGGATGGGGTCTTGAGGTCTTGTCTCTGAAGGATTTCACAACCCAGCTCCATTTCACCCACCAGGGAGCTGAATGATGTCAGATGATTTGTGTGAGCCAAAAAATGGGTGTCAGCTTACTGCATGGTCAGTGGTAAAGTTTTCACATGTCCCTGCAGGGAAAGAGCTATTAAGTGGATGAAAGGGGACTCATTCATGGGATGTCTGTGTATCCATCCACATTGCTTCTCTCTGGTTTTGTTGGCAATCTGCTTTCTCTCCAGTGCTAGTTCTACTTATCCATTTATAATTTTGTGCTTGATTCAATATATATTGGTCTTTCAGAATGAACACTATCTTTTTGTTGCTCATTTTTCTTTCAAAATGCAGTTGGAGGCCTCAGGGGCAGTCACAGTGTGCTTGTAAAGCTCTGGAGGAGAAACAGTCACAAGCCAAGGAAATGATTGCTGCAGAGAGCCCTCAAGTCCTTGTGGGAATAGAAACTGCTCCATCTCACTGGAACTACCAAGGGAGAATTACTGAGCTCCTGCTTCACTGAAAAGCTGGCATGCTTTAGTATTTCTATGTACATCAAGTCACAAGTGGTTCTGTTTGGTCTGTATTTTTAATTGCTGGAGTAGAAATAAGCTTCCCTCTGATTTAGGATCCTGAGCTGGATAGAAGCACCACTCTCTTGGGCAAAGAACCCAGCAATGGCCTTTCCTCATTGAGCCACTCTACCAGGGCTGGGAGCAAGCAAACATTTACACACCTCGTTAGCGTAAGCCTGCAAAAAGCTCAGCCTTTTATTCAGGCTGAGGTTCGGTTTCATCAGTCTCAGACTTAGCTATCTGCAATAATGCATTATTGATCTTCCCCATATATGCAGTTAGAATTTATTATTGCAACTGTTACCTTGCTGACTTGCCCATTTGTAGTATCACACTTCACAAGGATTTTGAAGGACAGCAACAGCCCAGCTGGGAGCACATGAGAGGCTGCATTCGCAACAGTACAGCTGACATAGCAGTAGTGACATAGCCAAAATTAAATCACCACTCCAGGAACACTTGGCAGCACAAACCCAGATTGGAAGTACCCAACAAATTCACTGACATCACAGGTACCTTTTTGTTGTCCTAAAAAACTCCGGAATGATGTGGAATCTCATGTATGTGACATTCTTCAAAGGGCTGTTCCATGATTCATTTGTTTTGGATGTGGTAACATCCCTCTCAGTGTACAACATACTCATTAATCTTCTCCCAGTGGAGAATTTCCATTTTTGTAATTATTTGGGGATAGAAAAAAAATTCCAGTTATTTCATTTAGTAAGACAACTCTTAGGGATGATTGAGAGCACAGGGTTTTAGCACTGTGTGATCCAAAGGCTATCAGTGTCAGTGAATTCATTGACTTATTTGTGCAATGAATTCAACCTTCTATCCTATTTCATTTTAGAAGTGATATCATTAGTGATTATACTTCCAGCACTATGGTAAAAGTGACTTTCAGAAGTGTGTCCTTCTGAGATAGGTTGAAGTTTCATTACATAAAAGCTCACTATTTGCAAAAGCTGCTACCATCTTCTGCAAGTGTTGGATGTGATCAGCCTTTTCATGCCTAAGTCTGTGAAAGCTGGGTGTTACTTTATGACATGTTGGTTAATCTTGGAGTCTTCTAACTGAGCAAGGCACCAGGAGAGACCTGACATTGGGATCCATGTACTACTCTGTGGGACTCTGCCTGATCACAGTGACCACAACAGTGTTTCCTCTGTGTAACACAAGTGAACTTCTGAGCATTTATAGTTTGTTTTTATAATTTGAAAATCCTTTCCCAGCATTTATAAGCATATTCAATGGCAAGTAGTATGTGTGGAGATTAGGTCTTCTGTTGCAGGGAAACTCTGATTTTCCTTTCTAAACTGGAAAGGAAAAACTACCCTTTCCAAGTGAAATTCCAGGAAAGCAGATAAATGAGACAAATGTTTGGTCTGAATTTAAGTATTTTGTAACTTTTGTGACTGAATTTTGTTCAAAAGTCCATTTCAGGAGAAAGAAAATAATAACTGCTGTTCCAAAAGGACCAAATAGAATACATGAACTTCACAATGTGTTGTTCAATTACTTTCTAGGGCTAATGAAATCAGATTAAACAGATTTCTGAAAATGCATAAATGATGACAAAACCAGATATTTTTGGGCCCCAAAATTCTTTAATGAGATCTTATTAACCAGCTACTACTGTAAGTGTACCCTTGGGCTGAATATCCTGGCAGACTTCTGGAATGTGCTTGCCAAATGCACCTGTAGAGCTTAATCCTGAAGTCAAAGCAAGAAAACAGTATCAGAGTTACATCAGACTGGGATACTTTGGAAAAAAACCCTGTTTAGGAGAGTTTAAAGCTGTTTTCAGCTGCTATGAAGCTGGATCCTCCTTTTCAAATTTTTTTTGGAGACTGTCTTTCTTCAGTCCCCTCTTGTAACTTCCTGAACCAACTTACATGGCTGCAATAGAGTAGGGATTCTATAACGATTTCATTTTTATTGAAGAACAGAGATGGAAAATTTAAGTAAGAGGATGAATAATTCCATTTCTAGTGGAGTGTGTTGTGTCTGTTATTGTGGTGTTGCATGTGATACATGATGTTTTCTCTATATAACTCCTTCCAAGGACTTTAGTACAGGTATCTCAGACTGCCTGTCAGAAGCCAGTATGAGTCTGAGGGACAGGAAAATGGGATTTAAGTCAGCTGGATAAACACGGTCAGGACTCTGTCATATCTGGTGTTTTGGGTAGGTTGAAGTTGTGGGATGGAAACGTGCAACTTGACTGCTTCTTTTTGTGAACAGAGTGAATTTCTACTGCTTCAAGTATGAACATATCCTTAGGAGTATGGAAAAATTCAAGAGTTTTGAATTCTGAAATACCATGAGTTTTGTATTTTAGTGTCAAACTTTTCCTAATTTCCTTAATGTTTGTGCATGCGTGTGTACGTGAACTACAAGTAGAATGTCAGCAGCAGCAAGCCCAGATTTTAGCTTTGGTAATCAATTTTGAAAATTATTATTTATTTTGTAGCACCTGAAAATAAATTAGGTTCTTGAAAAGAAATTGTATGGAAAAGGAGATTACAGTGAAATGAAGGATTTGACAGTTCACGGAGAAGAGAGTGTGGGGAAGAAAATGGGTTATGGAAATTGGAATATGTGGTTACTGAAGCTAGTGTGGGTGGCTAGAAATAATTTTGCATGTGAAGTATATGTACAACCCTTTTCTGAAAAGCATGTGAAAAGTGAATTTTTATTTTAAGTGTAAAGGCTTCTCTCAGAAATAGTATTTGAGATCTGTAGATGAACAAGAACTCAGAATTATTTACTGAGGAAAAGATTTTTGGAAAAAGTGAAACAAAATGCACTCCTCATGATCGGTCATCTTTGTCCGACTCTGGAGCTTTTGTGTTTTCCAGTGACATTTCTCCTTTTCTTTATTGGACAAATATGTGAGTTGCTGAAGCCAGTTGGAATATTCCTTTGGAAATACTGCTTGAAAAGAAATCTCTTCATTTTCAAAATAAAAACTGAAGAGAAAAATTCCTGGGTTTATTGAAACAAACAAACAAACAAACAAAACCATGTAAGGGCCAAATAATTATTTCTCTTTGGTTCATGACAACTGTAGGCCCAAATGCTTTTGTCTGTGAATTGGGTTGAGAGCCAAAGATTTCCCTTGCTTTAGTGGATGAAACCTGGATTTTTTTGTGTAAAACAAACAAACAAAAATCTTTCTCTGGACTGTTTTTGACAGTACAAATATTTGGATTTCCTAACGCAAATTTCTTATGCATTCTCTAGAGAAATGGGTGGACATGGTCATGCAAACAGATAACCTAGCGACAACTGTGAGTTCAGAGTTTGCCTGACATAAATAATTAATTGCCAATCAGACAAATTCCTTTACTTTACTGAAAGATTTGGTTTGGACGCTGTGAAGACCATAAAATGTGGTGCAAAATCTGTCAGCTGTTTCTTTTTCATTTTGGACATGTTAAGATGGCTTTTGAATTTCAGTGGGCTGAAGTAAAGGAGACCTTTATGTGCAGAGCTCTTAGGTATCTCTGGTCTGCCTAAGCCAGGCAGTATTGATTGTATGGGAGGAAATTGAGACTCTTTGCCCATGTAGAGATCATCCATCATTTTCAGAACTAAGCATCTGAGTAGTTCTCACATGAAAGTTAAGGAAGGTAAGGAGACTCAGCTTAATAGGATGTGATTGAAAGATAATGAAAGGTGCTGGAGCTCACTACTTAATTACCAGGGGTTTATCAGCCTGCCTAGTAAGGAGATGCCTGCCATCCAAAGTGCTGAGACAGATGGCCCTGCAGTCTGCTGGGAGTGCAGTGCCATTCCCATGGGAATGGTTCACTGATGGAGCTTACTGATGCAAAGAGCAGGGCTGTGTGTGCCTGGGGACAGGGTTTGCAGGTTTGAGTCAGTCTGGGCAGCGGGTTAGCTGTGCATGCCCCTGGCAGAGATGGAGCTCCTGAGCTCTGGAAGCGCTACTGTCACTCTCCCTGCATGAATTCCAGTGCATCCAGAGGATGAGGCAGGACCAGATGGAGGCTTACCAGCACCATATGAAGTAGGAAGGCAGAGTTTGTGGGGCTGAGGTGCAGGGACAGCCAGGCTATCTCAGCTTGGAGAGGTGCACCTCACTTATCGGGTGCTGGGTAAGTCCCTGCTCAGGCTGAGGGGGAGGTCCAAGGTTGAGGTCACCCCCGCACCCTTGAGGCAGTACCTGTGACTTAGCTGCCATGGAAGAATAAAAATTTTACTTGTATGACTATTATACCTCAACACACGTAGAGTTGAAAGGTTGAAGCTTCTGTTTCAGATGTTTGTTCTTTGCTTAAATAACTATATAGCTTTGTAATGACTGATTAAGCAAAAGAGCCATTTAACACGTGGCCAGACTGAGACAGTTGCTGAGGTGCAGCTCTTAGCTGTATCCCCAGTGCAGCTATCCCATGTTTGAAGGTGCAAGGGCCACATTTCCTCTTAGGAGACTTCCAGCACTTTGGGACCAGACTTCACCTGTGTGCTCTGGAGGTGCAGAGCAGCCAACCTGCTCCAGGAGTGCAGCTTGTGGTCAAAGTGGCTTTTCAGGGTCCTCTGTTTCGAGTTCTTCTTCTTGACATTGTGAGCCCTTACAATCAGGCTCATACCCATTAAATTTTGGTGGCAATCAGTCCTTTCTATCACTTAATAAATGATGTTTTGAGGATAAGTGCATGGAATCTGCACACTGACTCCAAAATACAGCGTGCTGAGTGTTGTATTTTGGGAAATGCTAAAAGGAAACCAAATCAGAATCTTTTTTTCACTGTTATCCACAGTGAAGAGGTCTTTGTTACTTCTTGATGCATATTGCTAACAATGTTTTAACAGGTGTGATCCACCTCCATTTGGCAGGATTTGAAAAGTGCACATTGGCGCTGCAGGTAATGGGGTATAAATCTTAGATGGTGATGATCTCTGTATTACAGAACTGATTCAGGCTCTGGAAAGAACTAGAGACCCATTTTATAGCTTTTTAATCTCTATCACAACAGGCTGGCTGTTAAAGGGAAAAAACTTTGAATTCTAGAAAGAAGTATGTTACACTTCGTGATATCTAGCCATGAAGGATCTTGAACGGTGCTGAAACCTCCCAGTAAATGTAAAAGGCACTACTGCTCCCAATGTTGGCTACAACTGAGGTATCTGAATAAATAAAATAATAATGAACAGCAGTTATTAAAAGTAATAAGAATCACAGATGCTGTCATTCAAGAGCTGTGTGGTTCTTGAAAGTTACAGTCCCCCAACACCACCTCATCTGGAAATTCACTGCTCAGTGTCACAGTATCAGGGTGAAACCTCCTAGCCCATTGCAATGTGCAAAACACAGATTTCTACAGCCAGCTGCTGGAAGGATCAGAAATGTGCACCCCACATCTGGGCCAGGTAAAGCCTCTCTTCCAGGGCCTGGGCACTGCTTTTCCTCCTGACTGATGCTGTAATGACCAGGAGATCCCATCTGTTAAAACACCTTGATGGAAGCAAGAGGACTAAATTAGGTATTTCAAATTTTCAGACATAGACGAGTGAAATTCTGCAGACAATGTAGAACTAATAGGGGCAAGTAAGAAGTCCTGAGTTCTTGAATTTTTACACTCTGCTTAATCCTTCATATGACAAACCCATCCTTTTTAATCCAAACAGGAATAAATTTTATAAACAGGTGGCCATGAATCTCATCTTTGTGTTGGAAACAAGCTGTGCCTATTCACTGTGCCTATTCATTGTGAGCTACAGTTTTATTATTGACTTGGGACTGATATTACTGGCATTTGACATAACCACATAGCAATACTGGGTGCCAGGCCCTCTTCTGATTTACTTTTGCAACACATATTCAGCTTCACTCTGGTTAGCTCAGGCCCAGTTTGTGGCAGATTCCAGTCCTGTAGTCCTGTCTAGGTATTTTAACATCACTGCAACAAACAGTTTCTCACTGGCGCTTAGCAGCGGAGCACATGCCCGAGATTCATGTGAATCATGAGGAAATGGTTCCCACTACTGAGTATATAAAGTTAAAGGAGAAAGCAATTTCCATAGTAACCACATATGGTAGGTCAGATGGTGACTTTCCAGATTTACTGCCAGTGGTTTTGATCCTGAATTATTTATACAATGAATTTAGCTTCTTCCGTCTTCTTGGCATGTTGCCTGTGAATCTCTATGTTAACATGTGGGAGAAAATGCAAGTGTTATATGTAGTGCCAGAAAGGCTTAGACTTGATGTTTTTATTCACAGATGAAACATTGCTATTCTCATGGTAAGTATCAATGCAAATAATAGTGGAAACTCTTGGGCTAACTAATCTACTTTTTACTAGGGACTCTGCAGTACACACTAATTTGAACATGTTATAGGTGGAGCTGGTAGCAGTTGTATGCCTGTATTGCCAAACAGTTTTCCACCCTAGGGCCTGCTTTTCTTACTTGAAACTCTTTGAAACTTAAAACTCTTTGGCTGAAATTCATCAGTTCTCTTGTTTCTGTGGACTGTGATTTTTGGAAGGAAATTTCATTCAGTTGCAGTCTAAATTTGGGGGTTAAATATTGCTTTATTCACATTAAAGTTTTTGTAAAATTGTTTTCCTGAAACTTGGCTACTTTTAATATTGGGAACAAGCACCCAAAAGCACAGTAAAGTCATTTTAGGATCATGATTTTCCTAATTTGTGCTCAGAAATTATAGCCAAATTTGGTTATACAGTTTGGAAACTGTAATTTTTTTCTTAATTTAATTATTTGCTGCTTTACCAGCCCTCTGAGGCTGTTGGCATAGCCCAGCCTTTCAGCTTTTACTAATAGCAGACCTGGAGTAATGAGTGATATATATTTTATAACCTTGTGGGCGCCCCTTGTAGAACCTGGTGTAAGATAGTCCTGAAACCCCTATTGTTGGTAATTAATTCCAAGACTCACTGTAGTACACTTCTCTGCATGGAAGAGTTTCCTGCTGATGTGGTTGAAGTCCCAGCCAAACTAAGACATTTCTACAGTTTCCCAGTGTGGCATTTTGGTTTTTGCTGGCTAGGAGGTGGTGTTTTGGTCAGTAAGGGGTGGCTGAGAGCAGTTCAAGGTGCTTAGCACATCATCAGCACCCTGGCCTGAGAGTTCCTGTGGCAGAAGCTGGCACTGTTAAACATGACTATTCTTTATACTTTGTTGGATCAGATACCATCCCTGAGCCATAAGGACTCATTGCACAACTCCAGCATGCCAGTTGTCTCCTTTGCCCAGGAGTTTTCTGTCAGGGGGACTCACAGCCGGACTCTTGTACACAGGGAAGAGTGGGTAAGTAATCTCCTCGAAGGAGCAGAGGCTGCTGAGCTTTTCTGGATCACTCACCACCATAGGAAAAAGCATTGCCACCGTGGAGATCCCACAGAGATGGGCAGTGGCAGAGGTTGAGGGATGGGCCAGTTTCTGCCAGATGGCCAAACACTGGGCTGGGGAAGTCCTGCCAAGGAAGATACCCAGGATGAGAATACAAAGCTGTCCTGACCACTGTGAACCTGATGTATGTCAGTTGTGGGCAGGAGGTAAGCAAGAAGAGAGCCACTGTGGAATAGGTGTGCTGGGACCCAGTTGTGGGGAACCATCACAAGGGCAAACAGCTGCTGAGAAATCAGGGATGGATATCATGTAATTGTGCTTCGCTCTTTAACTGAGGTTCACAACAGTGTTTGAAGCCAATAACATGTGCAGTTACCAGCAAGGTCCACAGGCCGCCTTCTAGCCCTTACCATGAAGCTGAAGGAATAGAGCCGCATGACAAGCTTTCAGTGAGCAGAATTAGCTTAAAATATAAATTAGATGATCTTTAAGGTTTCTTCCTACCCAATCCATTCTACGTATCTGAAGAGTAGGGTGCTTTGATTTGAAGCACATAAGAATTATTCTCCAGAGCTGCTGAATTGCTGATGAAAACGTCACTAAATTCTTCTGTGCTTCAGCTTCTTCAGTGATGGAAAGACGGAAGGTTGATTCAGAATGGGTTGAGTTTGGATGACCATTGGAGGTATCTGAAGCTAGGTAGGACCAATGCAGACTGACGTTTGTCTCTCAGATACCAGTTCTGTTCCACAATCTCATATATTGGGTTACTCTATTTGGGTATTTTCTCTTATAGTCACCACTCCTTTTCAAAATCATCTTCACCAAAGCCAGGGTCCAGATGAGTTATTCAGCAGGTGAGAAATACAAACCAGAATAATTTGGATTGGGACAAACCTCTAGACTTCACCTGGCCCAATCTCTTCTTCCAAGCAGAGTTGAATCTGAAATTAGAGCATGTTGCTCAGGGTCTTGTCCAACCGAGTCTTGAATATCTTCAGGTCTGGAGATTTCCCACCCTCTCTGGATACTTCCTCCACTGCTGAACTGTGCTTACAGTGAAATGTTTTTCCCTTGTGTCACTTTAGAATTTCCTTTGTTCTGGCTTGAGCCTCATGTCCCTTGTTGCCTTTTGTCTCTTCACTGTCCACCTGTGTTGAGAAATGAACTTCACCTTCTGTTCATTAGATAGTTGTGGACAGCAGTAACATCTTCCCTGAGCTGCTTTTCCTGGCTGAACAAGGCTGTCTCAGTTTCTCCTCTTGTGAGGAGGGGTAGTGTGCTGTAGTCCCCAGCCATTTTGGTGACCCACTGTGGGACTTCATCTGGCCTGTCAAAGTCTGCATTTTGTTTGGAAGCCCAAAGCTGGCCACTGTTTTCTAGCTGTGACTACGGCAGTGCTGAAGAGAGGGGAAGGATCTCTCCCTTAACCTGCAGGCTTCAGCCTTGCAGCAGCTCTGAATGAAGTTGGGAAGGGTCCAGTGCTGACTCAGGTTCACTTGGTGCTCACCAGGATCCTGTGTCCTTTTCTCCAGAGCTGCTCCAAGCCAGCTGTCCCCCCAGTCTGTACAGCTGTGTGGGGCGGCTCCATCCCAGCACATCTGAATGGTGTCAGAGAAGTGGAATAAATATCCTGGTATGTCCTGCAGGCTGGCAGGAGTAACGCCCTCCAGAGCATGGAGGGCTGATATTTGGCTTCTGGCACCACGACAGCTTAATCTGCACGAAGCCTCGGTGTGACCTTGTGTTAAAAGGTGAAGCAAGGGTGCAGAAACAACGCTGCTGTTTGCAGATCGTGAGGTTCTGTAACGCAGCAGGTCCTGTCCAAGTTTTGCAGCCGTCCTCGGGCTTCTTCTTTTTTCCACTAGAGGGACCCAAATGCAAATAAAAGCTCTAATTTATCAGCTGGGGAAAAATGTCTGGAGTCAAGTATACCAGTATTGAATGAAAAGCAGTATTTTCTCCTTGCTTGTATTTGTGTTAAGGTCTTGAGTCACCATTCATTGTGTCTGAGCTGGAAATGCTCAGAGAATTCCAGCTAACACCTGAGATCTCTTTCCAGAACTAGTTTTTAAGGCTTGAATATCTCAAAAATAATAGCTAAAGAAGCTGCAAGCCAAAGAAAAGCTTTGGCCATTACCCAGAGTGTGTCTTTTTCTGGGTAGTGCATATTTCTTTTTCCAGGTCCATTTTATCAGTGACCTCTCTGCTGCAGCTCCCTGGCACTGCTCCTTTCTGCCAGATGACGGCAGAACATGGTTTCTGATTCAGCTAACTGAGGGAATGGGAATAAAAAATCACTGCTCTTCACTGAGTGTTTGCAACCTATTAGATAAAAGCTCAGAGGGATGGGGATATGGATATTCTATACCAGACCTTTGGAAAAAAGGCAAAGGGGAAAAAAAAGCTGAAGGGAAAAAGTCAGTATCTGATGATTTTTGGTCTCACAGTGGAAAAAGCATAGGATTAACTCTTCCTCCCCCCCCGCCCAAACAAGATTGACTAACAAAAGCTGCTTTAACTTCAAAACACTGCTGATTAGCTGCAAGTCAGCTGAATAAATTTTCTTCCTGGGGAACTACATACTAAGGAAGGATGAGACAAAACCTATATTGAAAAGCTGAGTTTCTTTTTTTNGCTAAATACATGAGTGTGGTTTAACTTTATGCACTCATTGATTCTACTAAAACCCATCCTTGAACATCTAACTACACATGTTTAGTAGAGGAACAAAGTTTTATCACTGCCTGGGCTGCACAACCAGTTTGGCTGCAGAAAGCTGTGACCATTTGTCCTTGTCCTGCAGGACTGCTCAGGGTTTTCCCTTAGCACATGAACATGATTGGAAAGAGTTTCACTGGAGGAGGCTAAGAACAAAATACTCTAGGTTTAATGACCAACCACCTGAGCAAGCAGGATGGGAAGGGAGCAGACAGATGGACCTTAAAGCAGCAGCTGTTTGCACTGGTGTTCTGTTGTGTCCCTCTTGACATGCTTTTCTGAATTGACAGGCTCATATCTGTGCCTCTCTCACTCTTCTGTCACTGGCAGGTTTCCTCTCGCATTCCTCCAGCAAAGGCTTCTCTATCCAGCCACTTGCTCCTCTTCTCCCTCTTATCTAGGTTAAAAGGGTAAGGTGTCAAAGGTTGCTAGAAATACATCCTCTGGGCAGTGTCCTTCCTGTCTGCCATGTTACTGAAACCAAACCTCCTTTCTGTCCATCTTGGCAAGTCAGAGAAATTATCTCAGCTGGGAACTAAAGCTGAAGAAGAGGAGGGTGCTCTGGTCAGCGGCACAGGGGCTGTAAAGGGACAGAGCGAGGGAGTCTCAGGCACATCTACCCTATGGTCAGGCACAGACCCACCACACCCATTTTCACCCACCATGTCCTCACCCAAAAACAAACCCAGACAGAGAATGCTGGAGCATTCTGAGGGAAGGGACATTGGGCAGTGCCTTCACACAGTTCCTGCTCTTCTCCCTGCTGACATTTAGGCCCCCTCACTGCATTAGCGAAGGACTGGTGGGGTGGCTGATTTAGTACACTCTGGATTTAAAGGCAGATTCAATCAACAAAACAGGCATTTAGGGTTTGTGCAGTTTTTCTAAGTTTCTGGAGCAAAGAAATATATATTTTGATGCCAGTGAGATTGCTTTTGCCAAAGAAAACTGCTGTAAAAGTGTGATATCCAGTTATGTGACTAAGCTAGCAAAAATGCCAGGCCTCACTACCCAGACTCGCTGCTTCTTCTTTTGTTTTCTTGCAGGTCCTTGTATTTCTCTTCTGTCTTATCATTACCTGTCCCACACACTTCTCTCATAATCTGCTGCTGACAGTTTTCTATTAGACATAATTTCCTGACCATCTTGTGTATAACTTAGACATGCTGTAAATTTTGAGATTTATATGGAGTTGTATGAACTGTGCTCTTGAGACACTTGAAAGAAAAACATTGAAATGAACAAACTTGGCAGAAGAAGTGCAGTTGGAGAGCTGTGAGGTCAATCATAAGGGGTAGTTAAAGCTAGTCAGTGTGAGTTGGTTAAGATGAAACAGGCCCTCAACTATGTCACTGCTTGGGACTGAGCCATTAGTGACTGTAAGTGCTATGATGTGGATTTGGGTGGATGCTTGATAAGAAAACCCCCTGATTTGCAGCATATTCTTGCTTGAAATTCACCAGTGTCTGGAAGCCAGGTGAGCTTGGAGAATCTCTAGCAGCCAGGACTTTGCAAAAAACCTGGAAGAGCTAAAATACTTTCAAACAGCAAGAGTGGAGTGAGCTCTCCTTTTGAGGCATGCTTGCCTTAAAATGGGTTCCTATCTC